>JAJIBD010013060.1:0-39693 GCA_021461705.1 Cryptotis parvus | reverse complement strand
AAGGAATATTATTTGAATATGCAATGTATGCATATAATAAAAAAGCAACTTTAGGGTGCCTCTCTGAAATGTGAAAGTTTTAAGTTTGGGCTCTTTCTCGCTTTGCTTTGGGTTCCTCAATGAGACCTGGAACACAGCCCTCACGTCCTTTAACAGACTGAACACCCAGCATATAAACCACATACCTTTTTGAGATGTCCTAGTCTAAGTTTGAAAATTTCTTCTTGCTCATGGTATTCTGCCAAAGTTAACCTGTCAAAAATGAAATTGTAATTCTAGATATTAGTATTTGTAGTTATTAACAATCAGTACAGTAAGATAAAATCGAATGGAAATACTAAAATGCTTTCAACCCAATATAAATATGAAAAAAATATACTAATTTTATTAGTTCAACAACTACTAAGACTCACATATCAAATAATGCTCTAGAATTTAGATTATTTATTACCCAAACATTTTTCTCTCTTTTTTTGGGTTACACTTGGTGGTGTGCTCAGGTTTTACTCCTGGTTTTTCACACAGGAATTACTCCTACCAATGTACAGGGGACATTATGGGATGCTGGAGATCAAATTCGGGGTTGGACACATGCATGGCAAGCGCCCTACTATCACTCCAGCCCCTCAAACGTTTTCTCTTTACAATTCAGCCTCAACTTACACTGCTAGAGTGGGGATGAGAAGGCAGAAAAAAAAAACCGAAATAATCTCATGTAACAGTGGTATGAAGAAAATTTAAAAGGTGTATGGTAAACTTAAGTGCTAAAAGTAAAGGGATATACATGAAAACATTTCAGTACTGGTATCACAAATCATAATGCCCCCAAAGAGGGGGCAGGAGATAAGGGGTGGGGGGAGAGAGAGAGAGAGAGAGAGAGTGTTTGCCATTGGGTGGGGGGTTAGGAGGGAACTGGGACATTGGAGGTGGGAAACGTATACTGGTAAATGGATGGTTTTGGTGCTGGAACACTGTATGACTGAAACCCAGTCATGCATATCTCATGGTGATTCAATTTGGTCAGGGTTAGAGTCTTGATCTAAACACCAAAAAAAGACAACCATAAAAGGGCCTATGGATTACATTCTAGACACAGTGCCAGATTTAGGTGGTAACACGTTGGCACATAGGGAAAAATGTACAAGTATCAGTATCAGAACATGTCACAGAGGCTGTGAGCAGTAGAAGGAATAGCAGAGATCCACTTATGTGTAGTCTTTCAAGCTAAGGAAAAAATGTCAATGTTATAGTGTGCTGGAAATTCACTGCAAGGGGATAGTCAAAGCACCAAATTATTATTCCTGTGCTCAAGGACCCCGTGATGCTGGGATCAAGTGGAGGCCTCCAAGCCTGTGCTCTGGTCTACTGAGATCATTACCCAAACATTCTTCCTTTACAATTCAACCTAAATTGGTCCAAAGTACCAAATTCTTAATAAATAAAAATGGACATAGATTTAAACCTTTAAAGTACCTCATGGTTATTTTATTACTTTCCCTAACATTATTTTTTCTAACACAACTTTGAAAAAAATCAACGTAACATGTATTAGCAATTATAAGACATATACACATTTTAACCTTTCTTAGAAAAATGATTCCGGAGGCTGGGGAGTAGAGTGGTCAGGGTGCATGCCTTGCATGTGTGAGAATTCGAGTTTGATCCCTCGTATATCCCAGCCCCAGGGACAACTGGCCCTGAGCAGCTCTGGGAATGTCCTTCCTTCCCCCAAGTTTCCTCAGCATCACTTTTGGGGAGAGGGGTAGGTGGGGGAGTTATGTGTTGATGAAACCGGTTAGTGCTTCAGCCAACAACTTCCATCTCATGCCTCATTTTGAAAGATATTTGTCTATTAAATCCGAAAGCCCTTATTTGTGTTCTGAGGTTGCCCTTTTGTTAATAAGCTCCTAAAACTAGTGTTTGGTTTAGTTCCTACATAATTTAGTACAAAAGGAATTTCCCTTGTTAGAAGCTGTTACCAATTCTAAAGAAATAGTATTTCAAGAAAAACAAACTCTTTAAAACATTCAGTTGGGGTTCGAGCAATTGTGTGCTAGGAAATCACTGCAAAGGGAACAAGATACAAGCAAAGTAGGCCACTGATCCCAGTGTGATCTCTGGCACATGTCCCCCAAACATCACCGCAAACCCAGCCCCTCACCCCCAGACCATTAGAGGGATGTGGAAAATCCCAGGTATGAGAGTCCCAGCAGAAATCACTCTCAGGTTTTTGCAAAGAACTCTAAGCCTGGTTTGTCCATTTATTTCATAAAAAGTAAATTAAAATAAAAAATGTAAATTAAAATAAACATTTAAATGTAATCTTTCTACCCCAATTTATTTGGGGTGTGTGCTGGGCCACAATCAGTGTTGCTCAGGGGTTATTACTGGCTCTGAATTCAGGAATCACTTGTGGTGGGCTTGGGGGCAGTATGGAACGCTGGGATCCATCCTGGGTTGGCAGCCTGCAAAGCAAGTGCTGTTGTATCCCTCTGGCCCCATCTACCCAGGTTTAAGTTAATACCACTGCTAAATTTCATTGTAATAGCTGATAGCTCTTAAAGTGTCTTAGTAAATTTAGAGAAGTAATTTTTCTGGTCTGAATGTCAGTGAAGGAAAATAAAAAAATAGCACATCTTACATGTTTGAAGCCTCGGTTCAATTCATGTTTGAAGCAAAGGTTCAATTCTTGACACCCCATGCCCACCATCTCCTACCCCCCTCCTATGCGCAGCTTGGTTGTGACCCAGGTGACCCCAAAGAACTGTAGGTCCCAGGCAGCCCCCAGAAAAATAAAAAGAAGACATTATAAAAATCACTTTCTACATCAAAGGATATTAACCGAAAGTAAACACTAATGGAATGAGAAAATATCATTCTAATTTTATGACAGGTAGAAAATGTCAATCCAAAAAAGAGTGATTATACAAAGACCAACAGAGCATGTTGACAGATGTTCATCACTGGGACAGATGATGGTTCAAACAACTGGAGCACATGTCCTGCACAAGGGGCTAGGTTTGCTACTCTGTACTGCATGGGTCCCTGAGGACTAGCAGGTGTGCTCACACCTGCTGAACTTGTGTACTGTTAAACATGCTGTTTACTGCATAATGTTAAACATGCACACACATGTTGAACATTAGTCATTTGAGCACACAGGTGTGAGCACACAAGTTTGAAAAATTCAAACCAAACAATAAAAGCATAGGTAAAAATGCTGGGAAATGGGAACATTTATTGCTGGTATGACTGAAGAATAGTGCAGACAAAAAACTGAGCAGCTCTTCAAAAGAAGACATAGTGTTTATGCCAGCATAACTCATAACAGCCCAAAGTTCGAAACAACCTGTATGTTCATCAGTGAATAAACAGGTAAGCTATGCATGAATACAAGTAATATTCATATATCAAAAAAGAAATGATGTTCTGACATGTACTACAATATGGATGTAACTCAAAACAGTCCACCTAAGTGAATGCTAGTCACAAAAGGTCCTGTGTTTCTTTTGTATTAACTACACAGAAGAGACAAACATAGAGAAAGTAGATTATTTGTTACCGGGGATAATAAAGGGAAAGCAATAGGGAATGATTACTTGATGTGTATGATGTGTTCTGAATTAATGGTTCTTAATCTAAAGGGAGTTAGTGGAAGGATAATAGTGTGAGTGCACTAACTGCCACGGGATTTTGCACTTCAGAAGGGTTAATGGTATGTTACATAAAGTTCACCTCAATTAAAAAATGTACCAATGGGGAATAGTGGGGGTATGTGGGAGAGAAAAAAATTGAATCAAGAAAAAAGCCCCCAAAAAGAAAAGAGAAAAAAAACCCAAATGTTCACAAGCATAGCAATAAGCAAACCGAAAATTAATGACTTATTACTACCTCTACTGCGGTTTACAGAACAAGACCCTCAAAACCCCGGAGACACGTGAATCTGATAAACAGCAGTAAAGAGGGTCAAGGGAGCAGACTCGTTCTAATGGGCGCTGCTCTGAATTCTTCTTCTGGGCTCGAGCAAACAAGAGTCCTTAAATAGAGAAGAGCAGGTGTGAAGGAATCAGAGTCTGTGAGTGACACGACAGCAACGACTGGCTCGACTGGCTCGTGCTGGCCGGGGGTGGAACGGGTCACAGACAAAGCTCTGCGGCAGCCTCCCCAGGTGCACCGGAGGCTACTGCTGCACCTCCCACCGCCTCCAGGGAGCACGGCTTCACAACTGGAAGGGGAGAGGACGTGGATCCTCCTTCAATCACAATATTACAGCCCTGATGGCATCTTGATTTTAAGTTCATTATAAATCTGTAATCTCTGAAACTGTAAGACAGTAAGTTTGCACTATCACAAAGTTTATGGTAATTTATTCAGTAGTAACAGATATTAGAAAAGGAATGTGTCAGAAAAACCACATTTAAAAATAACGTGTAAAACTGACTTTGATTGAGCACTGGGGAAGAACCCCAAGACTTTGAAGAACATGATTTTTATTTATTTATTTGACAGGGTGCAGTTTGGCCACACCTCACTCAGGGGACCATGGGACACAGGGATTGAACTGGGGTTGGCCACATGCAAGGCAAGCACCTTAATCCCTGTGTGATCTCTAAGGAAATTTAAAAAAAAAGAACTTGTAATACCTTGAATAGAAAACTACCTTGAGTAGCAGACATACAGATGCTAGCAATTCTTACCGTGAGGACTCAGAAGAAAATATTGAAAACTGGAGGAATGAAGGCTCTTATTACAGCTAAAGTAAACCACTAGAATGTTTATACAAGGGCCGGAGCGATAGCATAGTGGGTAGGGTGTTTGTCTTGCAAGCAGCTGACCTGGGTTCGATCTCTGGCTTCTCATATGGTCCCCCGGAGCCCAGGAGTAACCCTGAGCATTTCTAGAAGTGGCCCAAAAAAGGACGAAAAAAAAAAAAAACCCAAAAAACCCAAAACAAGAATGTTTATACAAGAACCAAACTTTAAGAAATGAAGTTGGGATATTGGAGATTTGCAAAGCAATAATTTGAAATGCAAAGTTTCATGCCATGGACTAGGAAAAGTTTGAAAACTACTGGTCTGTAGAAACGAAAGAGTTTAAAATGGGATACTCAAGGAGGATAGATTTTGGGGAAAGACCCTAATAAGAAAAATAAGCAGAAAAGATCTACTTGGAAGTGAATTTTGCCTTGAATACTAATGAAGGCAGTTAAAGGACTGTAAAATGAAATGTAAAGAAACAGTAATCGCAATCAGGAAAAAAAGGGATGTAAGCCTATATTAAGATGAGAGGATACAGCGGGAACATCCTAAAGGGGACCGAGAGCCCGGATTGCTCCGAACAGCCCCTGGGACGCCTCCCTCCATCCCTCCGCTGCTGCCCTCCAATCATTCTTCCACCCCCAAACTCAGGTCTCACATTACAAAGTTCAAAACCAAGCAAACACATCAGCATTCACGCAAATTACTTGGTGTACAGCGTTACAAGGTTTTAGTGAATGTAGAACCCAACATTTCTTTCCTCCCACAGAACTCTGGAAATAGTGTAGGCACCTGTACTAGCCACACAAGTTAACGCAGAATTCCATCTGCTAGCCCAGTTGAGCCAAGCAATAACGATGAGCTATATAACCTCTCTGATAAGGAATTTAGGAAAGAACTGTTAAGGGATGCATAAGGAGCTCAAAGAAGTAATGAAATACAAAGCCAATAAAATAGATGATGTGAGAGCAGAAATGAGGAAAATGCAAACAAAAATACAAGCAGATATGACAGATATTAAGAATGTGGTAAGTGAAATTAAAACCCCCTGGAAGGTCTCCACATCAGAGTAATAACTGCTGAAGAAACATTCAGTGAGCTCTCAGCTGATCATGAGGCGCCCAGGAGGGAAGATGGATTTTAGTCCCGGCCCATAACCTCGGGAGGGACTTGGAAGCAGCCAGAGGAAACTTGCTCACCATAATTTATTTTTTTTTTTTGCTTTTTTTTTGGGTCACACCCGGCAATGTTCAGGGGTTTCTCCTGGCTCTGCACTCAGGAATTACTCCTGGAGGTGCTTGGGGCGGGGGAGGGGCATGTGGGATGCCGGGGATTGAATCCGGGCCAGCACTAACTGGCTGCGTTCAATGCAAACGTCCTACCCACTGGACTATCGCTCCAGTCCCTTGCTCACCATAATTGCCACCATTTTCAAGGTCCTGGCTCCACAGCTCATCAGAGCCCCACACAACAGAGCAGCTGAGTTCAAGCCCAGGTAGGCAGTTCTCGGAGTCGAAAACCACCAGGAATTCGTGGAGATGGAGCTGGGGTCCCCCTTCCCCTCTCTGTCCCATCCAGGAGGCCAGATGGACCAGGCCACAAATTGCCTCAGGGCTACTGACCATCATGCAGAGACTCAGATACACGGCGGAGAGCTGCCATCTGGCTCTCCTCAAGTCGCTGCCGGCGCAGTATATCAGACTACTGGAACCAATCACGTTCTAGAAACTCAGAAAGTAAATTCAAGAACAGAATTTGGCCAGATGTCCTATAACCAACAATAGGGAAGAAAATGGATTAATCAATAATATTGCCATGTATGTGCTTTTATGATCAATACAATCAGTGCCAGCTATGGAGCAGGCATGGGGATTGGGGTGCGTGGGAAATGAGGGTCTTTGGTGGTGGGAACACACTGGTGGTGGGAGTGGTGTTGAAGTATGAAACTTTCTATCAGCAGTATTATGAAAACCTTTTTACTTTGTAAATCTCCATGTTTCAATAAAAAAGGGAAAAAAAATTAAAAAAAAAACAACAGCAGCAACAACAGAATCAGTGAGCTCTAAGATGATGTGCAGAGTCTCTAGACAACAGCAGAAGATGGAAAAGACTCACAATAAATAGACAACAAGCGATAATTGGGATGAAGTTAAAAGTAATAACATAACGATCATTGGGGTCCCAGAGGGGCAAGAAGATAATCCGGATAAAGAAGCAATTGTCAAAGTCATCATTACTGAGAATTTTCCAGAATTAAAGAGCGAGTGCTCCTAGATTCAGGAGGCCCAAAGGGTACCAGCTAAAAGAAATCAAATAAAAATACTCCAAGACACGTCCTTATTAAAATGACAAAAACCACAGATAGAATACTGAAAGAAGCAAGATCAAAGAAGGAAATCACATACAAAGGAGCATCCCTAAGATTCACAGCAGACTTTTCAGTCGAAACACTCCAAGCCCAAAGACAATGGTGGGATATTGTGAAAAGACTCAGTGAAATGAAGGCCTCACCAAAAAATTCTTTACCCAGCTAGACTCATATTTAGATTTGAAGGGAAGATACACCACCTCATGTAAAGCAACAACTATCCAAAAACTTCATAGACTCAAAACCAAATTTAAAAAGGACAGAAAGGTCTACTGTAAGATAAGACAAACCCCAAAGCACAAGTTTAAACAGAAAGATGGCACAAAAATCCCATGACAATAATCTCCCTCAATGTCAATGGTCTAAACGGACCAATTAAGAGACACAGAGAGACAAAATGGATTAAAGCCTGAATCCAACAACTGCTGCCTACAAGAAACACATCTGAATAATCAGAGCAAACACAAACTCAAAGTCAAAGGCTGGAAGACCATTCTTCATGCAAACAACTCCTCCAAAAAAGGCCGGTGTGGCCATACTAGTATCTGACAACATAGATTTCAGGTTGAAAAGGTTAGAAAAGATTAAAAAAAAAAGGTTACAAGGGACAGTTAAGGTCATTTCTTTCTTTCTTTTTTTTTTTTTTTTTTTGCTTTTTGGGTCACACCCAGCAAGCAATTCTCAGGGGTTTCTCCTGGCTCTGCACTCAGGAATCACTCCCGGCGCTCAGGGGACCACATGGGATGCCGGGAATCAAACCCTGGCCGGCATGGGCCGGCCGTGCAAGGCAAACGCCCTACCCGTTGGGCTATCGCTCTGGCCCCTCATTTCTTAATAATCAAGGGATATGCATGTCAGGAAGAGATTACACTCCTAAACATACAAGCACCTGAGGGCCCAGCAAAATACTTAAAACAACTGCTAACAGACTTCAAAGAAGACATTGACAGTAAAATAATTGTAGTTGGAGACTTCAACGCTGCTCTATCAACTCTTGATAGATCGACAAAACTAAGCAAGGAAATATTGGCCCTGAAGGAAGAGAATGGAAGAAAGAGGGCTGGTACATATATAAGGGCTTTTCATCCCCCAGAAGCCGAATACACATTTTTCTCTAGTGCACATGGAACATTCTCCAAGATAGATCACATGCTAAACCACAAAACATACCTCCATAAAATCAAGATAGAATTGTGTCAACAATTTTTCAGACGGTGATACACTGAAAAAAAGAAGTTAATCGCAAACAGAAATGGAGAGACATACCAAGTAAACAGCTCACTGCTGAACAACCAGCACGTCATAAAAGAAATCAAAGAGGAAATCCAAAAATTCCTGGAAACAAATGAGACTGAAGATACAAACTATCAGAACTTGTGGGATACATCGAAAGCCACTATTAAGAGGAAAGTTCATAGCTCTGCAAGCATGTATCACGAAAGAAGAAAGGGCCATCATAAACAGTCTGACCTCATAGTTTAAGATCTTAGAAAGTGACCAACAAAAGGAGCCCAAACCAGGCAGGAAGAAACAAAGAATAAAACTTAGAGCAGAAATCAACAAGGTGGAATCCCAGAAAACAAACCTGAAAATAAAAATCAATGAAACCAAGAGCTGGTTCTTTGCAAAAATAAACAAGATTGACAAACCACTTACAAAACTCATAAGGAAAGGGAAAGAGAACCCAAATAAATAGAATCAGAAATAAAAAAGAACGTTACAACAGAAATAACAGAAATTCAAAAGATCATCAGAGATTATTTTGAGTCTGTATGCCACAAAACAAGAGAATCTAGAAGAAATGGACAAATTCCTGAATTACTATAGTCTCCTAAGGCTGCAACAAGAAGATTTGGAATATCTGAACAAACCTATCACCATTGAGGAAATTGAATCAGTAATCGAAAGTCTACCCAAATACAAAAGCCCAGGTCCAGATGGATTCACCAGTGAATTCTTCCAAACCTTTAAAGAGGACCTACTGCCAGTACTTTTCAAGCTCTGCAGGAAATTGAGAAACAGAAACACTGTTAGCTTCTATGAGGCACATATCACCTGATACCCATATCAGACAGAGATGTCACGAAAAAAGGAAAACTACAGACCAATCTCCTTGATGAGCACAGATACTAAGATCTTCAACAAAATACTAGCAAATAGAATCCATAGACTCATCAAAAAGATTATACACCATGGCCAAGTAGGATTCATCCTGGGAATGCAAGAACGGTTCAACATCTGAGAGTCAATAAACATAGTACATCATATCAATGTATCAAACACAATACATCATATCAATAAGAGGAAAAAAATAAAAACCATATAATCATATCAATAGATGTAGAGAAAGCATTTGACAATATCCAACACCCGTTCATGAAAAAACTCCAAAAAAATGGGAATTGAAGGAACTTTCCTCAACATAATCAAAGCCATATACAAGCCCATAGTGAGCATCATTCTCAATAGAGAAAAACTAAAAGCCTTCCCCCTAAGGTTGGGGGAAGGCTGTCCACTCTCACCACTTCTATTCAATATAGTACTGGAAGTATTTGCCATATCAATCAGGGAAGAAAAAGGACCTTAAGAGCATCCAGATAGGCAAGGAAGAGTCAAGCTGTCACATATTTCAGATAATATGATACTTTGGGCCTTTCAGCTTTCGGCTTTTGGCTCTTTGGCCTTTTGCTCCTTCTTCTTCTGGGTAGGACTCATCTCGGGTGAGATCCTCTCTCTTTGGTGGGAGACTTAGGCTCTTTTGTATGGTCTAAGTTCAGACCAGAGCTAGAGTTTGTTCATTATATTGGAGTGCTGTGGAAGAGCTTTTGTACTATTAAAAGCCTTTTTGGAACTGCAATAGACTCCGTGAGTTTTCATCTGTTCTCCCGGCATCCTCGGAGGTAGAAGAAAACTTCTGCTCAGACACTGTCGAGGACCCCGGTGGCTTTCCCCGACATCTGGCGTCCCCTGGGGGCATCCCTGCATCGGAGGTCCCACTGAGATGTTGATGAACTTTTCCTGAAGCTGGGAGCAGCATTCAAACCGTAAAAATGAGAGCTGCTACTGGCTCTCACTGTGCCCAGCCGCTCATGAGGTGCCCAGGAAGGATGGCAGGTTCTAGCCCTGGCCTGCCACCCCAGCAGAGCCTCACAACAAGCCAGATGACCCCCACTCCATGAGGACCTCCATTTTCACATCTGGACTTCCCCCTCGTCAGAACTCCACCCAGCAGACCAGCCTATCACAGCCCGGCTCGCGTGGCGCGCCGGTTCATCAATAAACGCTGGATTTTGAGATGACTACAAGAGTATGCTACCCGCTACGGCAGAGCCTGGCAAGCTACCCGTGTTGTATTTGATATGCCAGATACCAGTAACAATTATAGACCTCATTTCCATGACTTGATGGAATGGTTTGAGGCTCTTTATGTTCCTGGAGCAAGCAGGTTCCCTTGGGCTCTACTTGCATGAGACAGGTCATATGGAGATGTTACTGGTGCCAGCTCGAGCAAATCGAAGACGAATGGGAAGACAGTGATACAGTGATATGATACTATACCTAGAGAACCCTAAACTCTCTACCAAAAAACTCCTAGAAACAAAAGATACCTATAGTAGAGTGGCAGGGTACAGAATCAATACCCAAGAGTCAATGGCCTTCCTAAATGCAAATAGTGAAAGAGAAGAAAGGAATATTAAGAAACGATCCCATTCACAACTATACCACAGAAAATCAAATACCTAGGAATTAGTTTGACTAAGAATATAAAGGAACTGCACAAAGAAAACTATAAAACATTGCTTCAAGAAAAAAAAAAAGACCCGAGGAAATGGATTGGAAGAATTAACATGATCAAAATTGTAATATCCTTAGACCATTATATAGATTCAATGCGATCCCTATAAGGATATCCATGACATTCTTCAAAGAAATTGACCAAACGCTCCTGAAATTTGTATGAAATAATAAGCTCTCATGAATAGCTAAAGCAATCCTTGGGAAAAAGAAGATAGGAGGTATCATTTTCCCCAACTTCAAACTCTACTACAAAGCAGTCGTAATCAAAAACGGCATGGTATTAGTTCAGAGACAGACCTGTACACCTATGGAATAGAACTGAATATCCTGACAAACTTCCTTCAATATATGATCACTTACTCTTTGATAAAGGAGCAAAACATATTAAGTGAAGCAAAGAAAGCCTCTTCAACAGGTGGTGCTGGGAAAACTGGGCAGCCACATGTAGAAAAATGAATTTGGACCTTCTAACACCATGCACAAAGGTCAGATCAAAATGGATCAAATATCTCAACATCAGACATGAATCTATAAGGTATAAAGAAAACATAGGAAAAATGCTTTTATGACATTGAATCTAAAGTCATCTTCAAAGACGAAAAGCCAATGACAAAGCAAATGAAAGCAAAAAATAAACAAATGGAATTATATAAAACTGAAAAGCTTCCGTACTTCATAAGAAACGGTGACCAAGATACAGAGAAAGCTCACAGACTGGGAGAGAATATTTACTCAATATCCATCTGATATGGGTTAATATCCAGGATATATCAGGCCCTGGTAGAACTTGATGAGAAAGAAAACAGCGAGCCCCATCAAAAAATGGGGAGAAGAAATGAACAGAAACTTCCAAAAGAAATTTGAATGGCCAAAAGGCATATGAAAAAGTATTCTTCATCATTAATCATCAGAGAGATGCAAATCAAAACAACAATTATGTATCATCTCACACCACAGAGATTAGTACATATCCAAAAGAGCAAGAACAACTGGTGCTGGCATCGATGCGGGGAGAAAGGAACTCTCATCCATTGTTGGTGGGAGTGCTGACTGGTCCACCCCTTTTAAAAAACAACATGAACATACCTCCAAAAACTGGATATTTAGCTCCCATTTGACCCAGCAATACCACTCCTAGGAATATACTCTTTTTTTTTGGAGACCCAAAAACACACAGCAGAAACACTACCTGCACTTCGATATTCATCACAGCTCTATTCACACTAGCCAGAATCTGGAAACAACCTGAATGCCCGAGAATAGAGGACTGGCTAAAGAAACCATGGTACATTCACACAATGCAATACTATGCAGCTGTCAGAAAAGACAAATTCATGAAATTTACATGTAAATTTACATGGAGACGATCATACTGAAATTAGTCAGAAGGTAAAGGACAGATATAGAATGACTGCATTCATTAGTGGAATATAAATAATATATATATGTATATATATATATACATGCATACATATATATATATATACATGTTCTACTAATTGTGGGAAATGGTAACACCACACTAGAACTCAGCATTGACCGTACACAAAGGGATTTACAAAATTCCTATATGTTTGTAGGGCATGCCATAATGTGGAAGAGAGACAGAGAGAGAGAGAGAGAGAGAGAGAGAGAGAGAGAGAGAGAGAGAGAAGAAAAAGAATAGTGCCTGCTATTCTGGTGGTGGGTGAGGGAATTCAGGGACATTGGTGGTGGGAATAGGGCACTGGTGGAAGGATGGGCACTGGAACAATGTATGACTGAAATCCAATCACGAACATCTTTTTTAATGATATATTGCACGGTGGTATAATAAAAATTTAAAAATAAGATGAGCAGATACAGGCTGAGAATGTCACTCAGAGGTATACAACAGTTTTCTGCCATGTGTTAAAAGTTCTGAGATTGAGTTACAGCTTAGTAAAAACAAAAATAACTGTAATGAAAGACAGGTAGAGAAAAACTTTATGGAAACAGACATGGGGAAGTAGGGAAAGATGCTTCTAGAGTTATGAATAAAATTGCTAATTTATGATAGGTAGTTAATTTGCTAAGTAAAACAAAAATCAATAGTTTTTATTTCTTTTTGGGTCATAATCCAGCCATGCTCAGGGCTATTGCTCTGCACTCAGGAATTATTCCTTGTGGTACTCAGGGGACCATATGGGATGCCGGGGATCAAACCTAGGTTGGCTGCATTCAGGGCAAACGTCCTACCCACTGTTCTGGATCCAATAGCTGGTGTTTTGATTCCAAAACATTTCAAAGGTTATAAAACATTTCAAAATTAGGAACAGCCCAAAGGAAATAGATTTGAACTACCAAAGTGAAGGCAGCCCCAAGGGCTGAAGCACACACTTTGCATGCAGAAGACCTGTTTTAATTCACCACATGGTCCCCTAAATACCTCTCTAAGATGCTGAGCACCGCTGGATGTGACCTAACAACGTCCCCCTGCAACACCCCCTCCCCCAAATGATTACCACCACCTACTTAAATGGAAAAAATGCGAATGTTACAGCCAGAAATCTGGAATGTGCAATTAAAAAGATGGCAATACTAACAGAAAATAAAGAAAAAAGGCTGTGTAAGTGGGAATGTGTGCGAGCACGTGTGTACCAGAATGATACAGAGAAGATAACAGTTTTCCTTTCTCTCTATTTGGTAAACAGTTCTGAACATAATGGACTAGGTTTCTGTAACGCATTTAGACAGTATTATTAACTAAATAAGAATAAGACTTCCAAAATTCATCTCTAAGTATTTGATACTTTTTGAGAAAAAAGTGGATTGGAGATGCAAGTTTGAATGTTAGCAACATGTATGTGGTAACGCTGAAAATAGTTATTTATGTAGTGTAAGGAGAAATGGGCCCTCAGATCACTACAGTATTTTACAAACTGGAAGAAAATATTATATACATAAAAATCCTGAGAAGACATAGCCCAATAGTTTAAAGCAAAAATCCAGATAAGGATGTATTTCAAAGCTTAAGGCTCTAAGAAGAATCTTATGGGTGGAGGTGGGGGTGGGACAGGAAGAGAAACAGTCTTCAGCCAAGGAAAGGATAAAACATCTATGGCATTTATCATCACAGAAACTGTTAACCCTAAAAAGAATAATTTCAGATGAGAAAGGAGAAAATGAAAAGATAAGCAGAAGAGATGAAGTACAGAAAGTGTTTAAAGAAATCCAGCAAAGAAAATGAAAGACTGGAGCCTAAGTAGAATTTATAACTGAGAGATTTTTCATTATCCAAAAAAGATGGAACTAAGAGAGCAAAAGTCACAAGATAAGAGCATGAGAAGAATCAGACCATGAGAATCTTCCAACAAAGGAAAAATACATTCATATAAAATATCAAAGAGGGTGTGAATGTACCCATGTGTCAACTGTGTGTACTTACTACTCACATAAACTCATAAAGTTTAGGTCTGGGAGTGACAGTACAGCGGTAAGTTGTTTGCACTGTACACTCTCGACCTGAGTGTGATTCCCGGCATCCCACAAAAAAAACAAAAAATTTAAGAAAAAGAAGTCATATGTGTTTATACATCAAATTTTTTTTTTTATTTTTTTGGGGATCACACCTGGTGATGCTCAGGTGTTATTCCTGTCTCTGCACTCAGGAATCACTCCTGGCAGTGCTCAAGGAACCATACTGGATGTTGGGGATTGAACCGGGTAGGCCGAGTGCAAGGCAAATGTCCTACCCACTGTACTATCACTTTGGTCCCTCAAAAAATTCTAACAATAATCTCTAAGTTATATAAGTTTATACATCAAAAAATTTTAACTGATGTTCTCTGGGGTACAAAATAGTGCTTTACATATTTTACCATGTCTTCCATATCTTCATAATTTTTATGGTAAGCATGCAAACTTTTTTCAGATGCCTATGTACCTTGAATTATATTTATTGTTAATGCAGAAAAAATTGCAGTAATATAAATACTGTATTTTCTCACTATAAAGCAGTACCTTGACAGGTTATAGGTATTTTCCCCTTTGCTTTTTTCCCTAATTTTTCTGATTGTCACTTGGTTCAAAAATCTCCATTTTTTTAGGACAGAATTCATCTATGGGAACTACTAATTTAGAGGTAATTTTCAAGACTACCCACCTGGCTAGAGTTATGCTACTTAGTTGTTGGCTTAATTGGTATAATCATAAATAACATCCTTTACTAAGATGTATGCTTACTGTCAATACTTTAAAAATAAAAGAACTAAATGGAGGCTTACAGTTGTGGCAAATTTGGTCTAACAAAGGGATCATTTTCTGCTCCATTGACAGCTTTGTTTTTTCCTCTGTTTTGGCTCTGAATTGGTAGAGGGTGCCTGAGAATTATTAGCAGAGGGAGGTTTGCGTTTGGCCAGAAGTTTCCTTTGTCTTTCAATGTCTTCCCTTTGCTGATTCACCCATTCTTGCTGCCTGTAAAGAAATAAAATTTAAAAACTGTATTAAGCTTTATTACTTTTTAGTTAAAATATAGAAACTCATAATACAGTCTTGTATAATCTTATGCTTAGCTAACCTTATTATACATCATCATTCTGGTCTCATTTTCTTTTTTTGCTTTTTTTTTTGGGTCACACCCGGCAATACTCAGGGGTTTCTCCTGGCTCTGCACTCAGGAATTACTCCTGGCGGTGCTCGGGGACCATATGGGATGCCGGGATCGAACCCGGGCTGACACAGGCCGGCCGCGTGCAAGGCAAACGCCCTACCCGCTGGGCTATCGCTCCAGCCCCTCATTCTGGTCTCATTATCTTTCTTTTTTTTTTCCCGCTTTCTGGGTCACACCCAGCAATGCTCAGGGGTTTCTTTACCCCTGAGCTCTGCACTCAGGAATTAGTCCTGAAGGTGTTCACGGAACCACATGGGATGCTGGGGATTGAACCCAGGTCAGGTGCGTCCAAAACAAATGCCCTACTAGTTGTGCTACTGCTCCGGCCCCATAGCCTCATTTTAATTATGTTAAAATGTGATCTTTCATATACAACCTAGACTGGAGAAAGCTGTTGCCATAGATAATTATCAATCACTCCATGAGAACAGAGTGTTTTATAGTATACTGTGGTCTCAGTGTCTAGCAATTACTGTAAGTTATTTACTGAATGAAATAAATGAGTTACTAAAGAAAAATAAGTTTTAAATATGGGGCGAGTAATAGTACATAGTATAGTGGGTAGGGCATTTGCTTTGCATGCAGGTGACCCAGGTTTGATTCCTAGCATCCTATATGGTCCCCTCAGCACCACTAGGAGTAATTTCTGAGCGCAGAGCCAGGAGTTATCCCAAAAAGCAAAAAAAAAAAAATTTTTTTTAAATATGAAGGGCTTTTGGTCCTGGCTCAAGGATTACTCCTAGAAGGGGATGGGGGAACCACATGAGATGGTCAGAGGATTGAACTCAGGTTGTTTGTGCATGCAAGGTAAGCGCTTTACTTGCTACTATCTCTCTGGCCCTTGTACGTAGATTTTATACAAGCATCTCGTCACTTAATGTTTGCAGAAAAACTTAGTAATAGAAGGCAAGTATGAATTTAGTAAGTCATATTCTAAGTTTAGTTGTTAAAAAGAAATTCTGGAAATGGGTAATTTTTTTAAAAGAAGAAACAAAATTTGATTTTAACGTAACAAATTTAGAAAGAGGGAACTGTGACAATTTAAATAAAACAAAATAGAAGCAACAATATTACTGCTTTCTATCCAAGAATCCAAAGCTTATCATTTTTAAAAACTAATATTGCATCTGTTACAAAAATATTGGTAGATTTTTAGTAATTTGCCCAGTAGACTACCAGGACGTTTCAAAACCATGGCATCCTACAGCACTTTTAAGTTTGTTGTAACTGAAACCAGGATCCCTTTTAGATTATGTCCTCAAGTTTCAATATGGTTTCGAAACCCTGCATGGTTATGATTAGTAGATCTAGAACACAGCAGCTGTTTCAATTCCTTGCCCCTACCCCTCAGTTCCATTCCAACCTGCTCCACAGATCTGGCACTCTGTTGTACAGAGCTGCTTTACACACACTTCCTTCCGCTGTGGTTGTGATCAGTTGCAATAAAATAGGTAGGAGTGGAAGAGCCAAGACCACCTATGTAGAGCTTCACCAAAAAGCTCAGGATTAGTGAAATCAGCATAAGACTAATCCAGTTTTCAACTGGAGGGGGAATAGTAAGCCTATTTAAAAAAAGCCAATTTTTAAAGCTAGTTCAGAGAGCACAATTAAAATGTTATAAACTAGGAAGCAGCCGGATGAAACTCGCCCATCACACTAGCCACCATTTTCGCTGTCCGGATGCTGAGAAACTGCCTCACGACCAGATTAACAGAGCAAAACCAGTTCGAGCCCAGGTAGGCGGCTCCCAGAAGTGGGAATCACTGGGAATTCGTCAGATGGAGTCAGGGGTCAGCCATTCCCCCTCCATTTTGTCGAGCCTGGTGGCCCCGCCCAGGAGCTGCCCTTGGGTCACCAGCCATAGCATGAAGAGCCTCACTAGTGGCTGGGGAGGCTGGAACTCGGTTTGCCCCAGGGCCCAGCTGACTATGGGGCCCCCAGGAGGGAAGATAGGTTTTGGGAGTGGGCCCATCACCTCTAGGGGGTCCCGGAAGCAGCCGGATGAGACTCGCCCATCACACTAGTCACCATTTTCGCTGTCCGGACGCTGGGAAATTGCCTCACGACCAGATTAACAGAGCAAAACCAGTTCGAGCCCAGGTAGGCGGCTCCCAGAAGCGGAATCACTGGGAATTCGTCAGATGGAGTCAGGGGTCGGCCATTCCCCCTCCATTTTGTCGAGCCTGGTGTCCCCGCCCAGGAGCCCAGGTCCATTAAAATAGTGGAAACAATAATGTCTTTTAATGCACTGAATTCCACGAAGAGCAGGAAAGTTTGGCAGGAGGGAGAGATAGAGAGGAGAGAAAAGACAGACAGAACCCGCCAAGTAGTTGAGGTGTGGGAGGGGGGAGGGGGTGGGGACATTGGTGATGGGAGATGGGTTTGGGTGGAGGGATGGGTGTTGGAACACTGTAGAACCAAAACTCTACATGAGCATCTTTCAATTGTATGTCTAAAATGGTGTAATAATATTTGGGGGAATAATAAAATAAAATTAAATTAAATTTAAAAAACAAAATAACAACAACAACAAAAAGAAGTAATAGGGTTGGAGGAGTAGGCAAATCCTCTACAATATCCATGTACAGTGTGTAGCACTTACCTTCCCAGGAGCCTTTCAATTTGAGAAGGTTTACATGCAAAACTCTTCCTCATGGGCTGGAGCCTTAGTACAGCACGTAGGGCATTCACCTTGCACATGGCCAACCCTGGTTCAACCCCTGGTATCCCATATGTTCCCTGAGCAGCGCCAGGAGTAATTCCTGAGTGCAGAGGTAGGAGTAACCCCTGAGCATAGCTTTTTGGTGTGTGACCCAAAAAGCCAACAAAACAGCAAAAAACAACCACCCCCCCACCAAACAAATCCCAAAACAAAAACAAAATCCACTTTTCCTCTCAATCTTTTGAACAACCCAGCCAGTATAATTCCTATTTTACATATGAGGAAAAGGAAGCTGGTTTATTATGATGAAGCAAATGAAAAATAGTAGGCTACAGGGTTTGTGCTAGCTCAGACTCAGAGGGACCATGACCATATGATTAGATTATGTTTTATATCAGAGTATATATGTGTGTATCAGATATAGTCATGTGGTCATGGTTATATATATAATTAAATATATCATCAAATATATAAATATAATCATGTATATAGAAATATATAATCATACTTATTTTACCTATCTTGTTATATTTACCTATCTCTTGTTAGTCCCTTATTATGTTTGTTTATATCCCACATGTAAGAGAGATCATTCTGTATATAGAAATATATAATCATACTTATGCATCTTGTTCAGCAAAACACAATACTCAAAAGTAGAGAAAAAGTGAGAGAGTAAAAGAAAATTGTAATTATATTTGTATATCTCACGGTGGTATAATAAAAAAAAAAAAAAAAAAAAAAGAAAAATTGTAATTGGGGACATGGGTGGTGGGTGATGGGCACTGGTGGAGGGCGGGTCACTCTGTGACCGAAAGCTCCAACGTGAACAACATTGTAATTGTATATCTCACGGTGGTATAATAAAATGTTTTAAAAAATAAATAAAATGTTATAAACTAGACCTCCTATTTAGTACAAAAGGATGTAAGTCAAGAGAGGCCAGAAGAAAGCACTGCATAGACAAGGCTAGGGAACCAGTGGGTGTGCCACCCTCCAAGCTGTAAACTGACCTAGGGCAGCTCACTGGAGAAGCTTTTATTTATATTACCTAAAAGCTTAATTTACATACTACCTGAAAATTTAATATTTATATTACACTACCTGAAACGCTTATATTTATATTATGCTGAATGTTTGCTTTAATTTATAACTAGGTTTATTAGCGAAAGTTCTTGTCTGTGATCACTTGACATCCCGTCGCTCGAGCGGGCGCCAGTAACATTTCCATTGAACCCTCTCAAGTGCCAGTGCAACCCAATAGCATCTGCTTGCTTCAGGAATACAAAGAGCCTCAAACCGTTCATTCAGGTTCTTGACGAAGAAGTCTGACCAGCTTGTAGGTGGGCGGCCACGTGATCTTTTGATATCCTGTGGGATTCAGTCGATAATGTCTCTACCAGCGGTTGTCTCCATATTGCATTACATGTCCAGCCCATCTGATTGTCAATGCCTTGGCAAACGAGACAGCGACCCTGACTCTGGAACAGCAACGGAGGTCGGAACTTCAGATTCCTTCT
This sequence comes from Cryptotis parvus, assembly GCA_021461705.1. NCBI lineage: Eukaryota > Metazoa > Chordata > Mammalia > Eulipotyphla > Soricidae > Cryptotis > Cryptotis parvus. Next base: position 19,958 of record JAJIBD010013060.1, on the reverse strand, counting down.
CTCATTTGAGTGAGTCCAAGCATAGCTCTTTCAATTCCTCTTTGGGAGACCCGAATAGCATTCTCATCCTGCTTTCGTAGGGCCCAGGTCTCTGAGGCTCATGTTAATGCAGGGAGAATGGTGGAGTCGAAGAGATGTTCCTGGAGCCAGAGGGTCTTTGTCTTTTTTGCTATTTCTTCGATGCTTTTGAAGGCATTCCATGCTGCTCTCTTCCTCCTGCGCAGCTCAGGTTTTAGGTCATTCATCATGTTGACTTCTCAATCTAGGTACACATAACTGCTGCATTCAGAGATGTTTGTTCCATTGAGAGTGAATGGGGCCTCTGGAACTAGTTCATTTCTCGTAAACATAGTTTTGTTGAGATTCAGCTGTAGACCTATCTTTCCACATTCTTGGTCAAAGTCAGCCAGCATTTGTGCCGCTTGGCTAAAGCGTGGTGTTATTAGAACGATGTCATTAGCAAAGCGTAGGTGGTGTAGTTGCTGACCATCTATCTTCACTCCCATTCCTTCCCATTCTAATTGTCACACGATGTTCTCAAGGGTGGCGCTGAAGAGTTTTGGTGAAATGGTATCACCCTGCCGAGCCCCTCTTTTGACATCGATGATCTCTTCTTTGTAGAATGGTGAGATCCTGGTGGTGAATCCGTAATACAGCTCACGAAGGATCTTGATGTATTGGGTTTGAATGCCCTGTTTGGCTAGGGCTTCGATGACTGCTCCAGTCTCCACAGAATCAAAGGCTTTCTTTAAATCTATGAACGTGAGACAGAGTGGCATCTCGAACTCCCTATACACTTCAGTGAGCTTGGTTACCATGTGGATATGGTCGATTGTGCTGAATCCTTTCCGGAAGCCAGCTTGCTCGCATGGTTGTCTTTCATCTAATGTTCCGCCAATCCTGTTCAGGATGACTCGAGTGAACAGCTTATAGATGATAAGACAACAGGCAGATTGGGCGATAGTTGCCAATGTCATGGATGTCTCCCTTCTTGAATAGTAGAACTGTCCTGCTGGTTTTCCATTGGGAGAGCACCTTGCATTCAAACAGGTAGCGTGTGAAGAGCCGAGCCAGTGTATTGATGAGTACTGCAGGCAGATTCTTCAGGTGTTCGGGTCTGACTTTTCTGGGCCTGGTGCTGTTCCCTTCTTTACTGATGAAATGGCATGTTGGATTTCAGAAGGGAGAATGTTGGGAATGACATATCCATCCTGGCGGAATTTGGTTGTGGGCAGGTGGACATGGCTATCAAAGAGATCTGAGTAGAAGTCATGGATAATCTCCATTGCCTTTCTGGAAGATGTGATAGATCCATCAGGACGTCGGAGGGCAGTCATCTTGGTCTTATAGTTGGTGAAGGACAGGCAGGCGTTGCGAATGCCTTTCCCCGGCTTCTGCTGCATCTTCCGGTATTTTTGCTCTTCTCTCTTTGAGGTCTTCCTTTATCGCATCTCTGCACTGCTTTGCAAGCTTGGATGTTTGCATTTGGTCACCTGAGGCTCAGCGCCTTGCCATGTTGGCGAATGAGCTCGAGAGATTTTGAAGACAAGCGCTTTGGGCTTTCTCCTCTCGGCATTCTTCATCCAATCATGGAGGTGCTGAACCAGTCGGTTGTATTCTTCATCGATGTCATCAAAGATGGCATCTTCCCATGTTTCTGCAATGGTGCCAAAGAGCACCAATTTTGGTGCTCCAATTGGTGCCAAGAGCACCAATTTTGGTGAGACACCAAAATATCATGGTTTCTATCTTAAAAGTATCTACTATTTTCTGCTTTTACTGTCAATATTTTAGTTCAAACATTTCATGTGAATACTTTTTAACAATTTATTCCTTAATACTATTTCTTTTTTTAAATTGATTTATTTTTAAAAAAAATTACAACAGGGGCTGGAGCGATAGCCCAGCGGGTAGGGCGTTTGCCTTGCACGCGGCCGGCCCATGCCGGCCTGGGTTCGATCCCCGGTGCCCACTGCCCCACCACTAATGTCTCCGATTCCCTCCCCCACCCCTAGCCTGCCTCCTCTCTCTCTCTCTCTCTCTCTCTCTCTCTCTCTCTCTCTCTCTCTCTCTCTCTCTCTCTCTCTCTCTCTCTCTCTCCTCCCCTCACATGTTGTGGATTGTAATCCATATACTTAGAGGTTCCTTAAAACTATTTTCATGTATCATAGTTATCTTTCTAAAACTTAATTCTGATGCTTAATTAGCAACTTTTCATAGTATCCAATTAGTGATAGGAAACCAAATTCCCTAGCATCCCAAGGATACTGACCTTCACTTTAGTACAACCTAACACTATACATTCAATCTATCCTTGTCTGCCACCATTTGAGCTCAGAAAAATATTGTAACAACAAAGATATCTTTGTTTTAAAGTTTATCTCAAAAATGCTCAAGCTTATGTTCAGTACAACTGATTTATGAGTTATTATATGAGGCCGAAGAGAGAAAAGTCTTTTATCTTTTTTTCTGTATGAACAGAGTGGGCAAGTGCTAAATTAAAAAAGATTAGGAAGAAAAAAAATAAGTATAAGAATCCAAGGATTTAGAGTTATATGTATTCAAATAAAAATTTTCAGTAATTTTCCTTCCAAATAATCTATAAAACTAGAAGTGAGTTTGATTTCCAAGGTATTAAAATGACTAATTCCTCTGTTCTATCTTCCCTTCATATATATAAATTTTATAATTTCAAATAGTAAGGAATGCATATACAATATAATTCTGAATCTATCATCTAAAGCCAAAAGGAACACTACATTTTTTAAAAATGTAAGAATGACTAACTTTACAAGATTCTGAAATGCAAAGCCATCTGTCCATTGTTCAGTAAATGAAGCACCATGTCTAACTGTTGTGAAGTGCCCAAGGCGTAATCTGTCTTGCATACTCTTCTCTCTACTTGACAGTTTTTCTTGTGTGCTCTGGAAAAGTCAGGAGGGTGGAGAATTACTCAATTTTACTCATGCACATTTTAAAAGCATACAAGGCAAAGGAACTACAGAAAAGGGAAAATTTGTTCATCTTTTAGCTTACCTTTTCAATAAGCAGTTTCTTGCTCATTGATATGCACTTATTCAATCGTTCTTTGTATTTTTCAAGTAATTTTTGTTGTTCATCTATTTGCCGTCTGAGATCACAATTAGTCTAAAATATAGTAAAAAATGAAAAGGTCTAGAATTTAGTGCATATTCAACACTTTGAAATATACATTTTGTAATTTAAGGCGCCACTGATTACAAAGTTATTCCTGACTGGGCTTCAATCTCTTCACCAGTGTCCACTTTCCTCTATCAATACCCCTGTTTCCCTCCTACCAGCAGTCTGAGTACCTGAGAGGTACTTAACAAAGATCATTTTTGGCACCGGGTTTCCAACACTGACTGACAGTTTCATGTAGTCACTGCACACCTAACACCCTCCTCTCCTCACAGCAGCATTGGTTTCCCTGTCCTTTGGGGCCTGACCCCTGTGCTTTCTCTCATGTTGTTTCTATTGCTTTGGGCATTTGCTGTTTCCATACATGCCTTCATATTCTGCATGAGAGAGATCATTCTGACACTATAAACCTAGCTAAATTAAGTATGTTCCCCTTACTTTAATTCAGTTTTCTTATTTTTAAAATAGGGATGGGTCAGGAAGAGGGCACAACAGGCTGCAGTGGATGTTTTGCATGCAGAAGCCCTGGGCTTAATCTTTGGCACCTGACTTGTCACCTGAAGCCACCTGTGTCCCAGAAAACAACAAATTATTTTTTTGGGGGAAATAAATGGAAATAACATCTCCCTCATTTAGTTAGAAATAAAACATAAGGTGCGAGGACCTAGGCTTAATCCTCTGCACTATGAAAACAAATACCACCTTCCTCCTCCACCCACCAAGACAAAACATAGTAAGACAGCAGTAGGTTGCTGCACAGCACCTGAAGTTAAGAACTCTACCCTCAGGTCCCATGAAGCATGGGAATACGGAACAATGAAGAAGCTCAGTCCCATTACTAGATGGGGACACAAGACCTAGGAAAGTCCTTAAGTACAGAGGACTTTTCACGAAGCCTGATAATGATAAGAGCAACGATCTTCTCAATGTTTAAGAGCTGAGGAAATCACTAAAACAGATTCAATAAACTTGAAAAACTGATGGAAAAAATAAAGAATTGGGCTGGAGTGATAGTACAGCGCACAGTACATGCACTTGTGCATGCAGCCAACAAGGGTTTGATCTCCAGCACAGAGCACCACCAGGAATAATTCCTGAGTGCAGAGCCAGAAGTAATCCATGAACTTCGCCGGTGTGACCCATCAGAAAGCAAAAACATAAAGAAAGAAAGAATCTATTGAAACAGTATTGAAGGAGCTAAAGAAAACACAGCAGCAGAAAACACAATTAGTGGCCTTAAGGAGCGTAAGGTAGCACCAAAAGAAGAGGAAGGGGCGGCATGGCACAGGTTAAGGGGCTGCCTTAACCTAGACTAATCCATGGTGCTGCATGTGCTTCCCTCAGGCACTACTCGGGATTACTCCCCAGCACAGAGCTACTGAGCACCTGTCCTAAAACCAACAAAACAAAACGAAGTAAGAATTCCACAGGATAGGAAAAAGAGAAAGGGGAAGAATGGCTGGTGGGAGAGATAACTGTTGAGAACTGCCCCAGTTTAAGGAGGGAGATCCGTGCACTGATCCAGGAGACTCAAAGAGTGACCAAAAGAAAAAAAAAAAAACAAACAAAACACAACAAAAAAAGAAAAAAACAAAAAAAACCCCAGAAAAACAAGACGTACTGTACAAAAATGGCAAGAACCCAAAAGAGATAAGACTCCTGTAAATAGGAAGAGAGAAGCAATGTCTCAAATATAAGGTAAATAATATAAAATTCCCAGATTACTCAAATGAAACTCTCAAAAACAAATAGAAAATGGAATGATAAAACCAAAGTACTGAAAGAAAAGAATCTGTAACCAGAAAGAATGTGCTAGTCTGCAAGGTGATCACTTAGAGCTAAATTATAAAAACATTCTCAAACAGCAGCTCAAGAGGTTTGCTGCATCTGAGACAGCTCTGTAAGGACTAGTGAACGGAGTTTTACTGAAGAAGAAAGGTTGAATGACAAAAAAAAATCACCAACATCTGCATATAAATATGACAAGCATCTCTTCACATCATTAATTTTTCTAAATGTTAATACACTGTACTCTCCTATCAAAAAAAGCAGAGTGGCTAGATGGGTAAGGAAACAAAATCCAACTTCTCACTGTCTACAGGAGACACTCAAATTCTGACAAGTAACAGGTAAGAATGAAAGACTGTGAAACTAGGCTAATCATAATTATAAAAACAAACATGGTATGCCATGTTTGATCTACCAGATCAAACAGCAATCAAACTCAAGAGAATAAAGGGACAGGAATGGAAATCACACAATGGAAATCACATACTGGTTAAAGGGTCAGTAGATCAAGAGGACTGAACTCTTTATCAACATAAATATACCATATAAAGGGGCAAAAATGTGATTCAGCAACTGCTAATAGACCTGAGCAGATAGGTCACAGGAAGATAATAGTTTAGTACAAAACTTTAACACCCCACTTTTGTCATTGGACAGATCAACAAGACAGTTATAATAATAAAGAAATGAGTCCTAAGTGTGGAACTGCAAAAATTGGGACTAAGACATATGGATAAGATCCTCCAACTCAAAAAGCAGAATGCACATTCTTGTCCAGTGTAAATGGAACATTCTCCAGGAATGACCACATCCTGGGACACAATTTTAGTGTCCATCACTATCACTATCATCCCGTTCATCATCTATTTGCTAGAGTGGGCACCAGTAATATCTCCTGTCTCATGCTAGTAGAACCTAAGGGCATCTGCTTGCTCCAGGAACATAAAGAGCCTCAAACCATTATATAAGGTCATAGGAATGACCGAATATAAATGTTACTGGTATTTGGCATATCAAATACGACACAAGCAGCTTGCCAGGCTTGCCGCGGGTGGCATACTCTTGTAGTCACCTCTAAAAAAAGCATTTATTGATGTTAGGCCATGGCTAGAACCACTGATTGATGGCAGGTCATGGCTAGAACCCGCCATGCCTCCCGGGTGCCTCATGAGCAGCTGGGCACAGGGAGAGCAAGGAGCAGCTCTGCCCCATGTCTGTGAGTCTCTGGTTCAGAATACCTGGGCCGGATTGAAAAAAAAAAAAAAACTGCTGCAGGGTGGGTGTCGATGATCTGGTCTGCTGGGTGGAGCTGTGACGAGAGGGAAGTCCGATGTGGAAAATGGCTGCCCCAATGGAGTGGGGGGGGTCGCCTGGCTTGTTGTGAGGCTCTGCTGGGGTGGCAGTCCAGGGCTAGAACTTCGTCATGCCTCCTGGGTGCCTCATGAGCGGCTGGGCACAGGGAGAGCAAGGGAGCAGCTCTGCCTCATGTCTGTGAGTCTCTGGTTCCTTAGTGTTCATAAAGTCACAAAAACAAAAAATCTTATCAGCTTCAGAACAACAATACCATGAAGGCAGATTAATTATAAAATTTGGGAAAGCCCCATATTTTGGAAGCAAACAACATATTAACTATAGGATCAAAGAGGAAAATCAAAGAAGAAATAGATTCCCTGTCTTTTTTAAGTTCAGCCCAGGTATGCCGATCCAGAGACTCACACACACGGGGCAGAGCTGTAACTTGCTCTCTCTGCGCCCAGCTGATCACGAGGCACCTGGGAGGGATGGCGGGTTCTAGCCCTGGCTGCCACCCCAGCAGAGCCTCGCAAGAAGCCAGAGGAACCCCCACACCCTGAGGGCCGCTATTTTCCACATCTGGACTCCCCTCTCCTCAGAGCTCCACCCAGCAGAAGAGCTGATCCCAGCCCCGCTCATTGAGACCCACCCTGCAGCAGTCTTTTTCAAGTCAGGCCCAGGTATGCTGATCCAGAGACTCACACACACAGGGCAGAGCTGCTACTTGCTCTCTGTGCCCAGCTGATCACGAGGCGCCCGAGAGGGATGGCAGGTTCTAGCCCTGGCCCGCCACCACAGCAGAGCCTCGCAAGAAGCAGGAGGAACCCCCCACACCATGAGGTCCACCATTTTGCACATCTGGACTCCCTTCTCCTCAGAGTTCTCTACCCAGCAGAAGAGCTGATCACAGTCCTGCTCGCGCCGGCTGTAAATGCTTCGAGTTTTGAGGTGACTGCAAGAGAATCCCACCCGCACGGCAGAGCCTGGCAAGCTGCCCGCGTCGTGATTTGATATGCCAAATACCAGTAACAATTACAGACCTCATTCCCATGACCTGATGGAGTGGTTTGCGGCTCTTTATGTTCCTGGAGCAGGCAGATGCCTTTGGGCTATCTCGCATGGTACAGTACATATTGCGATGTTACTGGTGCCCGCCGAGTAAATCGATGATCTATGGAAAGTCAAGTGATCAAGTGATCAAGTGATAGGACCGAGAGTGAAGATGTAAGCTATCAGAACCTGAGGACTGGCAAAAGCAGTTACTAAGGGATTCAAAGAAACAGTTTGGCTTACATTAAGGAAAGAAAAAAGCCCTAATCAGTAATTCAACCTCATAGCTTGAGAAACAAGAAAAAGAACAAGTGAACACTAAAGTAAGTACGAATAAGTATCCGAGAAGATATCAATTATATAGAAATAAAATAAAAACGGTCAATAAAACCAGGAACTGATTTTTCAAAGGAATAAACAAGATTGACAAATTCTTAGTTAGACTCAGGAGAAAGGATAAGAGAAAAATCAAAATCAGAGATGCAAGGAAGGAAATGACAACAGACACCTAAGAACTGCAAAAGATCACAAGAGTTACTAAGAACTTGAAGAATCACACAATAGCCCATGACTGAATCAGCAGGAAGAAGAAAACCTGAACATACCAATCACTAGGAAACTGAAACAGTTATTAAAAATCTCCCAACAAAAACTTTGGCCTAGAAGGGTTCACTACTGAGCTCTACCAAAACTTCAGGGAATTCCATGTTGCTGGAATGTTGAGGAGTACTGCACTGGATTCCACAAAATGCACCAGGTAGGATGTTTCTCTGGACAGTGCTCATTCTTTTTTAGTCCATGAACAAGAAATATTTTCCATATACTTGTTTCCTCTTCTGTTTTTTATAGTGGCTTTACTGCTTTCAATATCAATGTATATGTTTTTCACATCCTTCATGACATCAATTCCAAGGAATTCGATGTTTTGGGGGCATCATTTTAAATATGAGTAAGGAGCAGAGATACATTACAGCAGGTAATTGCAGTAGGTACTTGCCTTACATTACAGTTGCAGTAGGTACATTACATTACAATTGCAGTAGGTACTTGCCTTACATTACAGCAGGTACTTGCCTTGCATGCAGTTGATCCAGGTTGCTAACCCAGGTTTAATCCCTGGCACAAATTAAGAGTATCCAGGGGATGGCCAGGAGTGATTCTTGAGTGTAGAGCCAAGTGTAAGGCCAGAGCACCACTTGGTGTGGCCCAAAACAAAAAATAAAATCACTTTTTTAAAAAAAGAGCATGAATTTGATCCTAAGCATGCCTAGTTCCCTGTGCAAATGGAGAAGTGCCCTATATGGCCAGAAGTAATCCCTGAACACCTCTGTGAGTGGCCCCAAAACCCATAGGTGGGGGAATGAGTGGGAGGAGGAAGGGAATCAACTATGAAAGAAAAATGAGTAAAAATCATGACCAGCTATTTTACAGGAGAAATAGCTATTAAACATTCTGAAAGATGCTTAAAAAAAAGAATACATAATAAAAGATTAATTACATCAACTTCAGAAAAAATTCTTTTATTTTAAAAATTTGATTATAGGTTAAAGACATAATACTGATGGTAAGGTATTTGCCTTGTATGCAGCTGATCCTAATCTTATCCCCAGCATCACATATGGTATCCGCAGTCTCAGCAGGAATAATCCCTGAACACAGAGTCAGAAGTAATCCCTATGAGGTTGCAGGAATAGCACAGAGGGTAGGGAGCTTTGCACTGCACGCAGCCTACCTGGGTTTGATTCCCAGTACCCCATATGGTTCCCTGAGCGTATCAGGAGTGATCTCTGAGCACAAAGCTAGGATTAAGTCCAGGACAATGTCAGGTGCGGGGTGGGGGAGGACGATGACAAATTAATAACAAAAGTACTTTTTTTTTTTTGCTTTTTTTGGGGTCACACCCGCAATGCTCAGGGGTTTCCTGGCTCTGCACTCAGGAATTACTCCTGGCAGTGCTCAGGGACCATATGGGATGCTGGGGATAGAACCCAGACCGGCATGGGCCAGCTGGCGTGCAAGGCAAATGCCCTATCCGCTGGACCATCGCCCGGCCCCCAAAAGTACTTTTTAAGAAGTTGTAAAAGTCTATGCAAACAATGAGCAACAAGATTATTTGGTGTCCAAGAATAATCAAGTACAAAGTGATCCAAACTAGGCTGGCAGGATACAGTACAGTGGGTAAGGTGCTGTCTTGCATCCCTGACGCTACTATATAGGGTCAAAGCGAGAAGAGGTCCTTGATCACAGAGCCAAGAGTAAGTCCTAAGAGCAGCTGGGTGTGGGCCTCAATAAAATAAAGGCAGGAATCATAAAGAAGATGTGTATGATCTGGTTAGGTCTTTAGAGCATATGAAGGAACTTTTCCATATTCACCCTGGACGACATGCATAAGAATGTCCTCTGCAGAGCTGTTAACAAAATGCCAAAAGAAAAAGCCTAAATTGGAAGATATTTTATTGTATATTCATACAGTATTTTACTGTGACAGTGAAAGACACATACTGCATTATATCACACAAGTTTAATGAAAAAAAAGTATGTGGAATGTAATTAAACAGATAATGCTATTAAGAATGTTATCTAGCTGGAGAGATAGTATAGGGGCTACGGTGTCTTGCACATAGCCAACCCTGGTTCCATTCCTGGGACCAGACATGATGCTGACTAAAATTAGAATTATAGGGAAGAGCTTGTAGAACTAAATGCCCAAATGTCAAATAATACCAGTTTAAACAGAACTCTGCAGTTTGAAAAGTATCTCTCTGGAACATTATATTACTGAAACCCAATCATGAACAAATTTGCAAGTGTGTATACAAATTCGCAAATGTGTACTTTTAATTTTAGTGTGTATCTCATTGTGATTCAATACACAGAATAAAATCATGTATTAAAAAAGTATCTCTCGCTTTTTGATTTTAATGAGCGTACTGACAAGAACGCAGGTAGTATGCTACCTGCACGGCAGAGCCTGGCAAGCTACCCGTGTTGTATTTGATATATGGCAAATACCAGTAACAATTATAGACTCATTCCGAATGGATTGAGGCTCTTTATGTTCCTGGAGCAAGCAGATGTCTTGGGCTCTACTGGCATGAGACAGGACATATGGAGATGTTACTGGGGCCCGCTCGAGCAAATCGACGATGAACGGGAAGACAGACAGTGATACTGACAAGAACCACAGCTGTCACATACCTTACCATGTTTTGATATGTTTTTAAAGTTGTCATCAAAAAATTTCACAGGATCAAAGGTCTTATTTCTAAACAATTAACTTTCAAAATAACAAAATGGATGTCCTGTCATAGCTTATCCAATAAAATAACATACGCTTCCTTCTACTTTTTCAACTATTTCTCAATCTGAAGAGCTCTCATTAAACAATTTTCATTTTAATATAATTTTTCTAGCTGCTGCATCGGCCATAACGCCTGGTGCTCAGGACCCAATGCCGCCACAGCCCCACATGGCAGGGCTGGGAGGGATGGAAGAACACCCAGTGCTGGCAAAGGAGCCCAGGTCTCAGACACGGAGACTGGAACTCTATCACCTACACCATAGCCCTACACCTCACTTTTCACTTTGAAATTTATATGCTTAATCATGTTCATAGACTATCATAAAAAGTTTATTTTTCCCCCTATAGGAGTTTTGTTTCTCTAACCCAGTAATTTTAATTTCACAAAAAGATTTATTCATTTCCCCACCTCCTTGACATATTACTTACCCTGAGCAAGTCATCTATGCGACCTTCCTTCTTTTCTAGATCCTGATTTTTTATTATTTTCTAATGCTGCTAATTTCAGCATTGTGAGATCAGTCTAAATAAAAGAAAGCTATTTTATTATCCCCAGAATTGCAAGCAAACATAAAGTTAGATTTTATTCTGATTCTAGAGTAAAAATTAATTAAAAAAAAGTTTGTGTGTAGCTAAGCTTTCAAAGTTCAAGTACAACAAGCTTACAAAGACACACTTAGACGGATAAGTTGTTGGGGAATCAATACGTCGCCCTTTATTAGAATTCAACCCCACTATTTACTTTAAGCTATCAATTTTAGCCTAGTTTTGAATGTGGCAAAAAATTTCCATAGCTGTTCAGAGACTGGAAATACTGGTAGAGTCTAAAGATCACTCCCAAAGAAAAAGTTTCCAGGTATATGTAACTGAAACTGATCAGTATATAACAGAAATAAATTAGTAACTGACCAGGAGTACCCCTGGGCATCTCAGGATGTAACCGAAAAGGAAAATTAAAAAAAAAAAAAAAAAGAAAAAGAAAAAGTAGGTATTTCAAATGTTCAACTCCTAAAAATTAGTAATTTTATTGATATAATTTTACTTGATGACTATGTGTAAAGATAAGACACACAATGGAATACTACGCAGTTGTTAGGGAAAATGAAGTTATGAAATTTGTCTGTAAATGGATGGACATGGAGAGGATCATGATGAGTGAAATTAGCCAGAGGGAAAAGGACAGATAAGAGGATGACTGCATTTATTTGTGGGATATAAAAAAAAAATAGCATGATAACAATATCAAGACCAGACAAAACATAGATCAGGAGGTCTTGTCAGCGGATAGAACCTAATGCAAATGTGTGAGTCAGAGGTTAGGTAACACAGAGAAAACAACAGTCTACTAGTAATTATTGTAAATGATAATGCCAGTGTAGAACTAAGCATTGAGAGTAAGCAAAAGGATATCAGGATAACCTCTAACTATGTATTGCAAGCTACAATGTAAGAGAGGGGGAAGGTGAGAGTGAGAAAGAGAGAGAAGTGAAAATTGCATGCCATAGGTGCAGGCTGGGGGAGGGGGGAAAGCATGGGACATTGGTGGAGGGAAATGGGCACTGGTGGAGGGATGGGTGCTGGAACACTGTATGACTGAAAAGCAAATATGAACACTTCTGTAACTGTATATCTCACAGTGGTATAATAAAAAAATTAAAAAAAATCAAAAGTACACAGGAGACAAAAAAAAGACACAGTTTTTGATGCAAAAGTCTTCACTGCTTTCACATAAGTCATGCAAAGAAATATTAATTACTATTTACCTGAGTAATTTTAAAAGATAACTGCTTTGGTTGTAAAATAGGGTGGTCCCCGAAAGCTAACGCAGTAGGAGAAGGGCTATTCGGCCGAACCTTTAAAAATTATTAAAATATTTACATTAGTAAGTGAAAAAAAGGCTTCAGCTTAGCAATAACTACGTAATCAGAACTTTATCATCACTATTCAACCAGCAATTAAAATACCTCCCTTACATCAGTCCCTCAACGAATAGAGTCTCATCCACAAAAGGAGTTAATGCTTTCAGCATGTTGAACAAAGGGAAAACAAATTAGCTTTAAGTAAAATATTGAAAGCAGCATGATGATTCATGAGCAGAACTAAAAGTGTCTATGGAGAATAATAACATCAGCACGAAATGTATCATCTCTAAGCACTGGTGAGTGTCAGGGTTCACCTAGCCAGGTTTAAAGCATATTCACTGAAAGAAGCAATTACACGCCCCATCAGTGCTATCACAGTTAATTCACTGTTGCGTAAATACTTAATTTTGTTAGTAAATTGTTAAAAAAAAACCTAAAAATTGTTAGTTGTACTTTACATACAATGTATTTTAACATACAAATGAGTAAGATATGCCTAAATGTCGCCTGTTAACAAAGACTAGAAGAAGACACTGAGTAAAACCAGGAAACTTGGTGATAACTGAGTTCTCAGGAATCACTTCTGGCGGTGCTCGGGGGACCATATGGGATGCCAGGTCGGTGGCGTGAAAGGCAAATGCCCTACCCTCTATGCTATGGCTCCACCCCTTGAGTTAAGTTTTTTATGTACTTTAAAAAACTGGGAATCATCCCTAGCACTATGGGCAAACCTCTATTAAAAAAAAAAAGTTAAAAACAGAAAATGGATGTGAATGTGAATCTATACAAGAAAGTTCCTTTCAATCCCATAAGTTATAAAACATTCCTTTACAGGAACACTTCTAGAACATGATAAGTTCAGAGAATCTTTAAGAATACTAATTTTCTGGTTGCAGGACTCAAGGATTAAGTACATGCTTTGCAGGTATGAAGTTCTGGGTCTGATCCCTGGCACATGTTCCCCAAATATTGTAAGGGATGGGAGTACATACTGCTGAGTGTAGCCCCATAATAATATTTTTAAAAACTTACTCCCTGAAATAAAGGTATAGTACCATCAGATCAAATCAAATTGCATCTCACAGTATCACTGAAAAGTATTCAACTCACCTTCAGGAATAAATTTTTCAATGCCAGGGACATGAACCTAGAGTCTCACATGCAAAGCGTATGCTCTGCCACAGATCCATGTCCCCACTCTACAACAGCTTTTTACAGAGATAAATATTTACAAACATACATTTATCAAGAAAAATAAAACATGAAGGTGATTCCATAGAAACCAGAACTCCTGTATGTAGGACCACAGTGCAAAACTTACAGATGAGGAAGGAATGGAATGTGAGTGTGAATTCTGAGGAGAACGGATCGCAGGAGGTACGCCTCTTACTGGACTCGAGCCATTCCCTCCTTGGTACTGAGAACAAAAAGGAAATACTGCTATTCATAAAAATAACTTTAGAGAGACTATCATTCAGAGAAAGCATTAAGTATATCTTACTCTAAATTAAAACTGGAAGTCATTTATTAAATGTGTCACTGAAAAGCAAAACTAGATTCTGTCAAAGTGCAAACTCAAAAACAATGAATTTGTTTATGTTACCATACTGGCAGATTATTATTTCTTGTTTTGTTCTGGGGCCATACCTGGTAGTGCTCAGGGCTTACTCTTGGCTATGTGCTCAGAAATCACTCCTGGTGGGCTTGAGAGACCATACTGAGTGGCAAGGATTGAACCTGGGTGTGCTGTGTGCAAGGAAAGCGCTCTACTTGCTGTACTATCACTCCGGCCCCCAAAGTACGATGCACTGGGTGTGGAGGCACACACCGCAGTGCTGAGGCAGGCTTGGGGACCTTATAGGGTGCTGGGGATGGATTCGGCTCAGACTGTACAAGGCAGATGCCTACCCGCTTTACTGTTTCTCCAGCTCTGGTAAATGATTCTACTCCAAAGCACTGAGTATATAATGCCTGGATGCAGTGGGGATTCGAGAGCTGCTTTTTAAAGTGGTGCTACTATCGGTGAAGATTCTCAGGAACTCAGGAACAGACCACAACTAAAGAGCACTAGGTATCATGTGCTCAACAGTTTAATTTTCCCAGTGATTTTCTTTTTTTGATTTTTATAAGAAAGAAAGAAAGAAAAAAAGAAAGAAGGAAAATAAAGAAAGGAAAGAAATACCCAAAAAAAGAAAAACAACAGAGAATAAAGAAAATAAAACAATGGTGAATAAAAAAGAAAAAACAATGGAGAATAAAGTACCTTGATTTATTATTATTTCATTTCCTATTATTGATATTCATTTTCTTTTCTTTTTTTTTAGGGGGTCAGAACACACACCTGGTGATACTCAGGGCTTATTCCTGGCTCTGCACTCAGGAATTACTCCTGGTAGTGCTTGAGGGACCATATGGGATGCTGGGGATCAAATCCAGGTAGGCCCAATCCACTGTCTGTCTGGTCCCATGAAAATATTTTTTGGATGTAGCCTTTCCCTAATTACCAAATTAGGGGAAAGGCTTATTCTTACTCTCAGTATTATTTTTCACCTAAGAATATTCTGTTCTATTCTGTTCTAATAGCTCTATTAATATTTTATAATACAAAACTGGCACCAAAAATTTTTGTTTAGAAATATTACAAATTAGGTAAAATCTAAGTTTCACTATCACAATCACTATCCTCCCGTTGATCATCTATTTGCTGGAGCAGGCACCAGTAACATCTCCATATGTCCTGTCTCATGCTAGTAGAGGCCAAGGGCGCCTGCCGCTCCAGGAACATAAGGAGCCTCAAACCATTATAGTAGGTCATAGGAATGAACTAATATAATTGTCACTGGTATTTGGCATATCAAATAAAACACGGGCAGCTTGCCAGGCTTGCCATGCAGGTGGCATACCCTTGTAGTCACCTCAAAATATAGCATTTATAGATGAACCACGCGCCACAAGCCGCAAGTGTGAGACAGGCTGTGACAGGCTGTCGCTGGGTGGAGTTCTGACGAGAGGGAAGTCTGGATGTGGAAAATGGCGGCCCGATGGGGGGGGGAGGGGGAATCTGGTTTGTTGTGCGGCTCTGCTGGGGTGGCGGGCCAGGGCTAGAACCCGCCATCCTCCTCCCGGGCGCCTTGTGAGCGGCTAGGCACAGGGAGCGCAGTAGCAGCTCTGCCCCATGTCTGTGAGTCTCTGGTTCAGCATACCTGGGCCGGATTCTAAGTTTACCACTGCTTATTATTGTCAGGACTCAAAATCATATTTTATCATTCAGTCTCTATCCATGGGGCTCAAATGTTGCTGTAGTGCAATAAAAGTCTTACTGACATAAGAAAGAACCTGGAACTAGAGGCTGGTAGGCTGGAAGTTCTATTTGTTCTTCCTTTTTTAGAATCTTCCCTGAAGTAGCTTTACTTTCTATCTCTGCTCTTCGGTCTACTCTATGTAAAACAAGGATCCTAATATTTGCTCTACCTATGTCCTGGGTGGTTTTAAGCAATATACAAAAAAAGCCCCTTGAAATTATGTGTTCTGCCAATGTATTAGTTTATTTAGTTTTGGGGGCACCACCCAGAGGTGTTTGGGGGTCACTCTCAGTGGTACTGAAGGAACCATGAAGTGCCAGGGATCTAACCCCACTCTCAGATGCTAAAAACATGCACTCAGCCCTGCCCTGTTAATGTAAAGGAAAACTTAACATTCCTAGAAGACAGGGCATTACATTGTATTGAAGCACTGCCCTAATCAATCAGATGATCAAAAGATGACTTTGTGGCCAGAGAAATGGTACATTTCTCTGTTATAGTGGTTCCCTGCTTCAATCCCAGCACTTGAGCACTGACAAGATAAATTCCTGAGCACAGAGCCAGCAATAAACCTTGAGCACCGCCAGGCATGGCCCAAGATACCGAGTCCCCCAAATGATACTGTGTATCAATATAAGCAGAGTTTGTACCAAGACCTATAGATACTCCTCAATGAACTTACTTCAAAATAGTCGCTATTTTGTGGCCACGTCCCCCAATACTTTTTCCTAAAATATAAAAGGAAAAAAGTTTTATAAAGGCAGTCATCATTATCATTATCAGAATGATAAATTTAGTGTCAACTAAATTTCCTTAAGACACACAAAAATCACACATTTAATAAAAAAATATGGTATCAGAGTAATGATAAACACTGGAAGAATATTGAGTCCTCACAGAGTTAATTAGATAATTCCAGAAATCCAAAAATCGAATGATACAATTCAGTAAGAAAGGAGGTATTTTTAAAGCTCCAATTATAGAGAACCAAATAAATAAATGACACTAAAGCATTTTAAAAACAGCATTCACACTGTTTAATGACTACTGATCTCATAAAAAGTGAATCAATGAATAAAAACAGGAGCAGCTAGATCACTGACAAACCGCCAGGAGTAATTCCTGAGCGAAGAGCCAGGAGTAACCCCTGAGCATTGCCGGGTGTGACCCCAAAAAGAAAAAGAAAATAGCGAATAAGCAATAAAATAAAAACCAAACACTGCTTTGGGCAGGGAGATAGTACAGGAATAGGCGCACACACATGCACCTGACCCAGCCTGACTCTTGGCACCCATGTACCCGGGCATTACGGGCACAGCCCTGTAGGTCCCCACTACCACCTTAGTGGTGGGACATTGCTGGCACCCACAGGGCTGGGTCTCATCCTGGTCTCATCCTTGGACCCTTCTACTGAATGCAGGTCCAACTGACTGAGATTCACCATGGGACCCTTGGACCTCCTGAGTGCCACTTCTGGGAGAACCCATCCTAAGTAAAAAGATACAAACACTGGCTTAATACAAACCCATAACATGCATTAATATAATGCTACTCTATAATACTCTAAGAATTAGTGTTTCCCGGGGACCAGAGCAAAGCACAGTGGGTAGGGCATTTGCCTTCCACGCCGCGCCAACCGGGGTTCGATCTCTGGCATCCCATATAGTCCCCCAAACACCACCAGGAGTAATTCCTGAGTGCAGAGCCAGGAGTAATCCCTGAGCATCGCCGAAAGTGTGATCCAAAAAAAGAAAAAAAAAAAGAATTAGTGTTTTCAAAGTATTAGGCTTTTTTAAATTTTTTTTTTTTGGTTTTTATATTTTTTTTTTATTAAATATACCACCGTGAGATATACAATTACAACTTTGTTCATGTTTGAGGTTTTGGGTCACATGTGGTCCAGCACCCCCGCCTCCCACCAGTGCCCATTTCCTACCATCAATGTCCCCAATTCCCCTCCCCGTCCCATAGCCTGCCTAAATGGCAGGTTCTTTATCTCTTTCCTCTCTCCCTCTCTCTTTTCTCTCTTACACATTGTGGGTTTCACTACATACACTTAGGAGCCCATCATGTGCATTTTTTTGCCTGTATTTAATGCTCAGTTCTAGGTTGGTATTAACCCTTTCGACATTTATTCACACATGTGACTCCCACACGCTTGTGGTAATTTCCACTTTGGTAAGATCACCTGATATATTTATGTCATGCAAATAAATGCAGCCACTCTATATCTCTCTCTTTCCTTCTGACTAATTTCACTCAACATGATTCTTCCCATGTCCATCTATTTATAGGCAAATTTCATAACTTCATTTTTCCTAACAGCTGCATAATATTCCATTGTGTAGATGTACCAAAGTTTCTTTATCCAGTTATCAGTTCTCGGGCATACTGGTTGTTTCCAGGTTCTGGCTATTGTGAATAGTGCTGCTATGAAAATAAAAGTGCGGATGGTGTTTCCGCTGTGTGTTTTTTTTTGGCTTCCCAGGGTATATTCCCAGGAGTGGCATGGCTGGGTCAAAAGGGAGCTCAATTTCTAGTCTTTGGAGGAATGTCCATATTGTTTTCCAGAAAGGTTGTACAAGTCGACATTCCCACCAACAATGGATGAGTGTTCTCTTTTCCCCGCATCCACGCCAACATTTGTTGCTTTTTAGTGTTTTCAAAGTAACAGGTTTTTAAATAACCAACTCTAATCATTTTAATTCCGATACCAGGGGTCTACAATAATGTAAGTTTTAGACAAACTAGATATCAAATATTTTTATATTAAAACATTGAAAAAGGACTCCCAAGTCATTATGAAACACACTCTTTAATGAGACGTTATACTCTAAGATGAAACTCTTCACAAGTCTCATAAATACTAATTAACAGGTTATTGAGATAAGTATGCATTTAAAATTTAGAGATACTTAGGTAGAATGAACTACTATGAAACAGAATTTCTTCAAACTGGCAAAGATAAAATAAGAATACCAGGAATTCCATTGCTTTTTATAGCCAATACTGACTTATACTACACATTTATTTTACTCCATGGGTTACTGCTTGAGCAGTTGCATGTACATGCCAGGCATTACTGAGATGAAAAGATAATACACTTTCACAAATTCAGTACCTAAATTCTTCTTGGAGCACAGCAAAAAAATTTTTAATAGCAGGCACTCAGAATTTATGAATGATACCAAGAAATTTAGAACAACTGTTTTGTACAATTTAGAGATCAGAGAGGACTGTAAGGTTCCTATCAAGAAATTGCCTTTGCCTGTAACAACTTTCCTACAGATTTTAAAGATGCCCTTTTTTAAAAAAAAAAAAAAAAAAAGGAGATTTCTTTTACCTAGTCAAAAGGTATTTCCCAACTGAATCCAAATTTGTTCAATCATCATTTTCTGCCTTACAAAGTGACAAAGCATATGGAACTTCAGGAATCTGACTCTTCCATGGCCTCCATTTTTAGTCTGCCCTCTTCTTTTCTAGAAAATCCTTTTTTTTTTCAGGTATCATCTAGTTCTCCACACAGCCTCTAAGGGTAACAACTCATTTTCAGTTTCAGGGATGGTCCTGTTCTTGTACTGGAACACATAGTTTGTTGGATCTAACGAGTATTGTACAGGACACACGACCCTATTCTAGGCAGTGAGAAGATAGAAGTCTGACTGAGATGCTACTTTAAGAAAGGAGAAAAAAGAAACACAAGGTCAGATTCTCTTAAAGTAAATACAAAAAGAGGAAAGCAGTGAGGAAATACGATTGAGGAAAGTAATTCTATTTGCAATCATCCCTAAACCTATCAAAAACTGGACAATTTTATAAATGGCACACCACAAAGAAAAAATGTGGGTTCTATTTCTGAATTTGCAAAGCAGTGCAAGGGGGCATAGGGACCACTCCTGGTGATTCTCAGTGAACTGGGCTAGAAATTTACTGTTTAGGCCCAAGGATAGTGATACTTGGGCTCTGTGGTGTTGGAGACCACATTCCAGCTGTGGTACTTAGGGTTGCTAGGTATGTACCCGCCCAAGTGAGTGAGTCCCAGAACCGTAGGTTTTTAGAGATTCAAGTTGAATCATCTAATCCTGAAGCCATCATATTTGGAACTTGCTTTTAAGTTAGGCGGTTTTTTTTAGTCTGCATTTTGCAGCTGAAACTACCATTCTTAATATATATTTGTACTAAATGAAGTTTCAAGTCCATTAA
>JAJIBD010013059.1:0-36515 GCA_021461705.1 Cryptotis parvus | reverse complement strand
GCCATTAAAGGAATTTGAAAATGAAATAAGACTAATATATATCCGCAGATGCTTTAGTCACCTTTTGTTCAATGACCACAAAGTTAGCAGCGGTTATAGACACATCGTGGAGAATGTCATTACTGAACATCTTCTAGAATAGTTTTGGTACATTGTGTGTGTGTGCATATGCGTGTGTGTGTGTGTGTGTGTGTGTGTGTGTGTCGGCCTGGGTTGTAACCCTGTGACAGCCAGCTAGGACGATGCTTAGACTTGATGCTAAAAATGCTTTTTTTGGGGGTCACACCTGGCAATGCTCAGGGGTTTCTCCTGGCTCTGCACTCAGGAATTACTCCTGGCGGTACTGGGGGACCATATGGGATGCCGGGATCGAACCTGGGCCAGCATGGGCCAGCCCTGTGCAAGGCAAACGCCCCTACCCGGCTGGGCTATCACTCTGGCCCCTAAAAACGCTTTTGAACTGGGTTTCCCTATCTCTAAAAATAGAGCTAAGAATAGTAACTACTGGTGAACTGAATTTCACGCTGCCTACAAAGCGCTCTTAGCTCTTTGATGCTGAAAGATTCATAAGTTTCCTTTCCCTCGGTCCTGAGGCTGATCAGATGAGGAAATAAGTGCTTCCAAGATGAAGAAAAATAAGGTCAGTGAGATTACGTATCCAGCCCAGGAGAGAGCCACAGTGGAAGAAGGGCTGGCATTCAAAGCTACGTTATTTGACTCTCCATCCCGCTTCTTATCTTTATTGCTCTACCTTCCCTAGAGTATGCTAAGGCTTGCACTAAACCTTGCGTTGTTTCTCGGTCTGCCTTCCCTGCACCCCAAGAGACGAGGGATATATGTTTTACGCGGTTCGCTCATTCTATCCCCCCCTGGACTGGTGCTGAAGCCATATAACAGGTGCTCAAGGGGTCCATTTGACGCTGGGACACATTTCTCAGCTTCTCTTCCTACCTCCTCCATCAAATAACGATCATAGATAAGAAAGGCCACCAACTGTGCTGGGGCCACCTCCCCCCCCACCGCGGCTCCCTGCACAAAGGCCTGCCGCCCCGCCCAGAACTGCTGCAGGTGCTCCTCGGATGGACACCAAGGTGTTCAGGTCTGCCCGCCCTGTGCTAGACTGATGGGGCGTCTTGGGCTGGGGGCAGGTTTTGCTCCTTGGTCTGACCCCCGCCAGGCTCCCAGAAGTCAGAAAACCTCGCGCACACAACCACAGTCATACAGTCATCCTCAAGGTCCGGACTCCACAGCTGGACACAGGCCGATCCCCATGGCCTGGGGAATATCAAACTGGGTATGCCACAAACGTTTGGGGAGTCAGAGGCTAGGTAAGACAGAGAAGGGAACAGTGTGCTGATAATTGTTGAAGATGATACCATCCGAGAACTGAGCATTGAATATAGGCAAAAAGATACACATAACCTCTAAATGTATGTATTACAATCCGCGATGTATTAAGAAAGGGAAATGAGAGGAGGGAGAGAGAGAGAGAGAGAGAGAGAGAGAGAGAGAGAGAGAGAGAGAGAGAGAGAGAGAGAGAGAGAGAGAGAGAGAGAGAGAGAGAGAGAGAGAGAAAAGAGATAAAGAACCTGCCATAGAGGCAGGCAAGGGGAAGGGGGGGGGAGAAGTGGGGACATTGGTGGTGGAAAATGGGCACAGGTGGAGGGATGGGTGCTGGAACACTCTATGACTGAAACTCAAACATAAACATCTTGTAATTGTATATCTCACAGTGGTATAATAAAATATTAAAAAAAATAAAAACAATACCTTTTCAAAAAAAAAAGAAAGAAACGCCGCCAAATCGGTGCAACATTAGAGGCGAGCAAGCGCCCCAAGCCCAAGAGCGTGAGGAACGTTCTGCGCATGCTCCCGCCCCGCCTCCCCGGGCTCCTCCTCCCCCTCCCACCCCCGCACGGGCGGGGCCGGAAGCGCAGCCGCGTCCCGCTGGGCGCCGCGGGCCGAGGGACGCGCGGAGATGACGCAAGCAGCACCGGAAGCCGCTCCCCTGTGAGGTTGCGAACCGGGAGCGGCGGCCGCTGGTCCAGGTCTGTATGTGAGGCGGGGCTGGGGCTCCCGGCGAGGCTTTTCCCCGGCGCCCGCGCCTCGGCTGACCCGCCGCCCCTCGGGCTGTTTGTCTTTGTGTCCCTGCAGGCGTCATGGCTGCGGAGCGGACCCGGCCGCTGCGAGGCTCTGGCGGCCCGGAGCGCGCCTAGTCGGTGTGGAGCCCGGCGCGAGGTCCCGGGCCCCGGGGGCGCTCGCTCAGGTCAGTGCCGCGCGGAACACGGCTCCCGGGAGCGGGGGGGGGGGCACTGGGGGCGACGAGCGGGTCGCGGGGATGTGGGCTCGGTGTTTAGAGATGAGGTGTGTGTGTGTGTGTGTGTGTGTGTGTGTGTGTGGTGTGTGATTGGCTTGTCTCCGAGTCGCCGCGTCGAGTTCACCGTGATATCCCGGGGCTGGCCCCGACTTTGGAAGCGGCCGAGGGGCGGGGTGAGGTGGCCGGTGAAGTGCGGGCGCGGGAGTCGGTGCGCGGAGCCGGCCGGGCGTCGTGGGTGTGCCGCGGAACAGGTGTGTGTCGGGGCCGCGCTCCCTGGGGACCTCCGCGGGGGTGCCGAGCCCCCCACCCGCCCCAGAGCGCGCCCACCCCGGGGCTCGAATGCCGGGCGGCTGCCGGGGTCGCTCCTGCCACCCCGCGCGGAGCTGCAGGTCACCCGGCTGCTGCCCACACGATTTGGTCTTGCAAAGGCCGGGCTCGCCCGTCTGAAAACGCGAGGCGGATTTTTTGGTGGTGGTGGTGGTGGGGGGGTGTTGGAAAACGTCTGCGCAGGGTTTTCCATTGGAAAAAGACCCCCCACCCCCCCCACGCCGCTGCTCGCCCCCCCCCCTGCTCGCCCTATTCTCTGCAGGCAGCGGTTCTTTGAATATTCCGAAGCTGGTTGATGCTTTACTCTGTGTGTGTGTGTGTGTGTATGTGTGTGTCCGCGCGTGTTCGTGTTCCTGCACCGTGTCTTATCTATTGTCAAGGCCTTTGTACTCCTTAGCCACTGCTGGTGCTTGATAAAAGGCGGAGGATGAAGCCCCTCCCTCCCCCCCCTGTTAGCAGCAAAGGCTGCTTTGCGCTCAGGAAAGGTGATTCCTCTTAAGGACCGAGGGGATCTAGGTTTTGTTTTTGTTTGGGCATGATTGAAGGACTGAGCAAGGTTTGAGCCTGCTGTTTGCTGCGGGGTCTCTGCGGTCCGCCTCTGAGCGCTGTCGTTGATCAACTCGGGTCTCTCTACCTGGTCCTTTTCCTTTGCAAGCCAAGATTTTCCTGCAGTAGGTGGGAACGCGCCAGTGAGCCTGCAAGGCAGGGATAGTCCTAGTTCTTAGGGAGCTCAGGGCCAGGTGACTTAGGTCTTCATTTCCCGTTTGTTTCCTGCGGGGCACTTAGAGTATCTTCAGGAGGTGGTGAAAGTCAAATGAGATAATGTGAGAGTTGCCCAAGGGAACATGGAGAGTTAATAGCAGAACCTGATACACACCCAGATTTCTCATCTCCTGAGTTAGGCTTCTTTTCATCTCCCCTGCCTGGTTCCTCAGAACTTTTATGATTGTTATATTGCGGGCAGGAGGGCAAGTTTAATGTTTCGTCTCCAGTTATGGAGCCAAGGCAGCTTGAAACATGCAGAGAAAAAGTGGGAAATTACGGCCTCTTGCCAGTAACTGCCCTTCATTGTAAAATTAAACTCCAGTCATTTTGAACTCTGGAGATTTTTCTCCCGGACTTTTAAGGCCTTCAGTAGAATCTTGATGAAAAAAACATCAGAGTTAGAAAGGGAGGTTAGTGATCTTGGCTTTTTCTATCTTAGAACCAGCTGCTCTCCTGTTGGATATTCGTAGGAGTAACCTAATACAAAGTGCCATTAGAGTTACCATGAGTTACCCTAGATTGGGCTGTATGCTCAGCATGTATGTTCCTGTTCTGTTTGTGATTTTCACAGCCCTCAAGGTGAGTGAGGGGTGACCTTCCCATTTATAGATGACAAGACTGAAGCTTACATGTTAGTTGAGTACGTCCGTGATCCCATAGGAAGTGGCTGAATCAGTAGAGATCTGAACAGTGCTCGCACTGACCTCTCTATGCCTGTGTCCACTGTCCTTGACTGTTTCCAGTAATGGGAAGCTTACTATGGAAGTAGCTAGCTGTTCCATTATTGGAAAGCGCTGACGATTTCAAAGCGCCTCTTCGTGTTGAATTGAAATCCCGCTTCCTGGAGTTTTTCCCTAGGGACCTTGTGTTGCCAGTACATGATATTCCTAGAGGCTGGAAGAGTTCAATTTAGACCTGTGACCTTAATTAAGAAAATTTCCTCTAAAGTCTGTTAATTTTAGTAAAGGGCAAACTTTTTTTGTTTTGTAGCTCTGGGCTTGAACTTAGGACCTCAGATATGATAGGCATGTGCCCTGCCACTTGGCCAGAGCATGCCCCCCAAAGTGGTGATTTTTTTTTTTTTTTTTTTGCTTTTTGGGTCACACCCCTGCGACGCTCAGGGGTTACTCCTGGCTCTGCACTCAGGAACTACTCCTGGCGGTGCTCGGGGACCATATGGGATGCCGGGATCGAACCCAGGCGGCACAGGCCGGCCGCGATGCAAGGCAAACGCCCTACCCGCTGGGCTATCGCTCCGGCCCTGATTTTTTTTTTTTTAATCATGAACAGCATTTCTGTTCATGCTTAAAAAAAGCCTCCTTTATTTTAAAAGTATGACTTTTTTTTGTGACCTCAGCTTTCTGTGAAAAAATGGAAAGCATATCTTCCCTAAAGAATTCAGTAACTTAAAGCACCATGTAATGTAAGATTTTGGGGGAAATTCAAGTCTCAGAATGGCTATTTTGTTGTTTTAAGGTGCTTAGCCAGTAAGCTTGAAGCTTGTCCCATAATTTTCAGTTGTGTAACTGGATACTTTAAGATCGTGTGGTGTAGAATATGATTTACATTTTTGTGAATGACGGAAGCCTGCCGTATTCAGAGTGTATCAGATTTGTCGAGGTAGTAGATGAATGTCCACAGGAAAGGGTTTGTTTCGTCTTCCTTTGAATGTATTTTTAATTTTAAAGTGGAACTTGCGGTAATGTAATAGAAAATTGTTAGGAGGTTAAAAAAAGGCTTGTTTTCAGTTAATAAAACTTTTGGTGGACAGA
Organism: Cryptotis parvus; assembly: GCA_021461705.1. Classification (NCBI taxonomy): domain Eukaryota; kingdom Metazoa; phylum Chordata; class Mammalia; order Eulipotyphla; family Soricidae; genus Cryptotis; species Cryptotis parvus. The sequence continues at coordinate 31,334 of JAJIBD010013059.1, read as the reverse complement.
ATAGTTTTGGCAGCCATGAAAACCTTTAAATCAGGAAACTTTGGGCCCTGGATATGGCTCAGGGCTGAAGCACATGCTTTGCCTTCAGTCGGTGGCGTCTGGCCACCCTGGGCTCTACCACAAGTGTTCCCCAAACAGAAACACATCCATAAATTTTACCTGGCCTAAATCCGAAGTATTCAAGATTGCTACTTTATTTATTTCTTTATTTATTTTTTTTGCTTTTTTGGGTCACACCCGGCAATGCTCAGGGGTTACTCCTGTCTCTGCACTCAGGAATTACTCCTGGCGGTGCTCGGGGACCATATGGGATGCCGGGATCGAACCCGGGCTGGCATGGTCCGGCCGCTTGCAAGGCAAACACCCTACCTGTTGGGCCATTGCTCCGGCCCCAAGATTGCTACTTTAAAGTCCATTGTTCAAACATCAAAACTAGCGGTCCAGTTTACAAGGCTGGAGCACATGCTTTGCCCTCTGGAGCCCTGTGTTTGATAGCTCCCTAACACTGCATGGCCCCCTGAGCATCTCTAGGAGCTGTGCCGGGTGTAGCCCCAGGCTCTGCCAGGTGTGGCCCCAGCCCCTGGCTCTCACCCTCCTCTCTCTCCCCCCCTTCATACCCTGAGGAAAAAAAATCTATTGGCAGATGGTGAGATGGGAAATGGTAACATTCTCACCAAACTTGATATTGATAAATGATAATTTTTGCTTAAATTAACAAAGGTGGAAGATAAGACCTGTCTTTAAAAAACAAAGGCTTGATCTGAGTGACATCGAGAGAAAGAAATCTATTTTTTTCTTTTGTGTTATTTTTAAGAAAAATATTTTATTATCACTATCTGGAGGTAAACTGATCATATTAGGTCTTTTCTTTTTTTTTTCTTTTCTCTTTTTTAAGTCATGAAATGTTTAAGCCTATGAAAATTTAGAGAATAATAAACCTTTCTGTATTTGATGTCAGAACCATGGGAGGGTTGGTCTTTTTAGCTTTGCTTTATTTTTCTCTTTCTCTTTAGTCGCCATTATCTGATGTCAGTTCCCACTCTGACACTGTATGCAGTGCTGGGTCTTGGGAAAAACTATTCCTGTGTTCCAGTTAGCCCCAGAGTAATTTGCCATTCTCTTGAAGGGTGATGGGAGGGAGGGAAGGTGGTATTGTTGGTTAGGCACAGTGTTCCCAATCTTGTCACCAGGTTGTGATCCTCCTGATTGCAGCCAGCTTCTGAGAGGGTGGTGTGGTTGTGAGGGTCCTGCTCACGCCAGTCTGTTGTTACAGGGGCTGTGTTGACACGGGCCTTGCTTGTCTTTTTTTGACCTCTAACTTCTTCTCCTGCAAAGTGGGGATGGTGATGTGTGTTTCTTGATGTTTTGTAAGCATCAGGATTACTAATTTGTCTTATTTGTGCAGGCTCCCAGAATCATTATGGCTCCAGTGGGGCACTTGGTTGAGCTCTTTTGGGGCTTATTAAACAGACTGAGACCAGATAAGGCCTTTGATAATTCATGTACTAACAGGCAGGGCCATAAAGGAAGTGGAAGAACCAGAATATCTGATCCACATCATTATTACATCTACTTATTTTTCTTCCTCAGACTTTTTTGCCTGAACATCTGCTGCAAAAGTCACTAGTAGGCGGTTTTATGAACTTGATAGTAGGTCAGGTAGTGCCTAGTATGACAAGTAGACGTCTCAGGTTATTGCTCGGGAATTTACTGTTTGTCGCATCCTCTGTGTGTGTGTGTGTGTGTGTGTGTGTGTGAGAGAGAGAGAGAGAGAGAGAGAGAGAGAGAGAGAGAGAGAGAGAGAGAGAGAGAGAGCTTTTTAATACTCAGTCTATTGAATATGTATTAAGGCAGAGCCGTTATGAGTCTTTGATGTGGGGTATATTAATGCAGAATACAAGGTTTAGTAATGAATGAATACTTCGTAAATCTTTTACTGAGAAGATTCTTGCAGCATGTGCTGTGCCTAAAAATGGAGCAGGTGTATACACCAACATAAGTTTCCGTGAAATATGTTTTCCAGCTCAATGTGTTTAAGTGTGTTTTCACAAATGTACTTTCTTCTGTCTGCCTGGAAAACTTTCAGATAAATATAGTGTATTTGACCGTGAAATTAAAGTGTAGTGCCTAAGCATAAATTGTAATGCTGAGTTTTTTACCTAATTTTTAATGCTTCATTTATTAGCAGTCTTGCTTTGAATGGTCTTATTGAACAGAACTAATACAATATTTTGATGTGTCACAGGTAAATTTTTCCATAACCTTATGGAGAGAAAGGACTTTGAGACATGGCTTGATAACATTTCTGTTACATTTCTTTCTCTGACGGACTTGCAGAAAAATGAAACTCTGGATCACCTGATTAGCCTGAGTGGGGCAGTCCAGCTCAGGCATCTCTCCAATAACCTAGAGACTCTCCTCAAGCGGGACTTCCTCAAACTCCTCCCCCTGGAGCTCAGTTTTTATTTGTTAAAATGGCTCGATCCTCAGACTTTACTCACATGCTGCCTCGTCTCTAAACAGTGGAATAAGGTGATAAGTGCCTGTACAGAGGTGTGGCAGACTGCATGTAAAAATTTGGGCTGGCAGATAGATGATTCTGTTCAGGACGCTTTGCACTGGAAGAAGGTTTATTTGAAGGCTATTTTGAGAATGAAGCAACTGGAAGATCATGAAGCCTTTGAGACCTCATCATTAATTGGGCACAGTGCCAGAGTGTATGCACTTTACTACAAGGATGGACTTCTCTGTACAGGTGAGAGACCATGCAACTGTTTTTATTTTTGCATTTAATAGAGTATAATCTTAACAAACCAGTCCTTAGGTTGGAGAATGGCAGGTGTTAATTACGAGAGATAACCTATAGTGACATAAGCAGTGGTTATTTGAGTTCACCTGTAATGACATTCCGTGCCCCACTGCCTTCACTCTGGGATCACAGCCCTCCCTCCAGCCCTCCCCACCCCGCACACTGTTTCTCTAGAAAGACAGTCATTCTACTTCATTTGTCTGGAGCCTCCAAAGAAGTGCTCAGGAAGCCTTGGCGGGTCCTGGTGATTCTCAGCCAGCTAGGCCAGCTCCTCAGTGGGGTCCTTTGAAGGAAAAAAACAAAACCTACCAACAAGTAAAGAACTTAGGGTTTTTGGTTTTGTTTTGGGGGCTACACACAGCAGTGTTCAGGGCTTATTCCTGGCTCTGTGCTCAGGGATCACTCATGGTGCTTAGGGACCATATGTGGAGCTGAGGATTGAACCTAGGTCAGCCGTGTTAGGCAGGCACCCTACCTGCTGTAAAAGTTCTGTGGAGCACTGGAGCAGTTTTAGAAAAATAAAGTTTAAGGCTTTTTTTTTTCTTTTTGGGGCCACACCGAGCTCTTTGCTCAGGAATTACTCTTGGGGTTGCTCCAGGAACCATATGGGATGCTGGGAATTGAACCCAGGTTGACTGCGTGCAAGGCAAATGCCCTACCAGCTGTGCTATCATCGCTCTGGCCCCGAGTTCAAGGCATTTTGTGACTAAAGTTACATCATTTGTACATTATTTTCCTGAAGTTATTTCATTCTTAAGTTATTTTTCTATAAGCCTGTGACTGAAATACTATCTGTTCTCAGCATTTTGATGTGTTTTCCCCAAGGTGCTATTGCCTTTCCTTGTTCTTTGCACCTCATAATCAATGCGAAGATAAAATCTTAAAGATTAAGGTGTAGTGTTGTCTTTGAGCTTGGTGATCATTTCCACTTAGTTAAATACTGGCCGTTGACTCATTTTAAGAACCACCGTAGCTTTTCAGAACATCTTGGCGGGGACGTGGGTGGGGGCTGGAAAGATAGTGCAGCAGGTAGGGCCCTTGCCTTTGCGTGTGGCTGAGCCGCTTTTATCCCTTGCATCCCTTATTACTGCCAGGTATAATGCTGGATCATCTCCAGGTGTGGCCCCCAAACCAAAAAGAAACCAAACAGTAAATAAGAACTCTCATCATAATTTTGAAATGGAATAATAATGCCTCAGTTTCTTGGAATGAAAAGAAGTAGACATTTCATTGAAATCTCTGGCTCCCTTGAAAGTTTTATATTGTGTGTGTTTTTATGTATTTTTTATTTTTTGAGATGCTGGATCAAATCTTGGTTCTCACACTTACAAGGCAAGTGCTTTTTGAGCTCTGTCCTGGCTCCCCAGACTGCATTTTTAAAGATTATTCTCTAGGGACTACATGCTGTATTTCTGTTCCAGTGACTCTCGTCAGGTTGCAGCTGAAAGTTATGAAAGTTAACAGACATACTGAAAGTTATATCTGTTTATTGAAAATGATCTAAAGAATTAGTTTCATTTTTCTAATAGCAGTCCTGGGACCATTACTATTGAAAAGTGTTTGTTAGAATATTAAAGATGTGTTTATGCCATCTTGTTAATCAATAACTTATATTTTCACAATGGTTAAATTGTGGCATTCTAGATTTGGTATAAGCTTACAAATGATTTCCAGAATAAATTCTTGAAGAAACAGATAATAAATAACAAAAATAATTGATGGCTAAAGGGTTAGAATGATAGTATAGTGGGTAGGATGCTTATCTTGCACTTGGCAATCCAGGTCAGTCCCTGGTATCCCATATGGTCTTCTGAGCCTTGCCAACAGCTTGGGCACAGAGGCAGGAGCAGGTTCTGAGTGTGGCCCCAAACCAAAACAGAACAAAGAGAATTGATGCTTAATGATAAAAATTAATGTGGTATAGATTGGAGGAGAAAGTTAGCCTTTCATTAATTTCTGAAATGGTAGCAAGGAAACTTGTGCTTTGTGTTCTTCATTGGATGTTTGTTTACTAAATGCCTATACATGAAGGGCAGTATGAGAGCATCTGTAGATGAGATAAAGTAAATCTTTCCTCAGAATAAGCACCGGATCAGCCGGGTACCTTGATCAGGTCCGTTGTCTCCTCGGAGACTGGCTACCTGGACTATACTTGCCTTTTACAGTAATTGCTCCTTTGCCATCACTGCTCTATAGGGTCAGGTTCAGAGCTGTCATATGTAACTAAAAGAAACCCAAACTCTAGAATTTTGTGAGATGTCTTGGTATTCTGTTTTGTTTTGGGACCACATTCTAGTGGAGCTTCAGGGCCATTCCTGGCTTGTTGCATGGAGGTTGTTCCTGACTGCTCAGGGACCATGTACTAGAGAGGATTGAACCGGCCACCTGCAGGCAAGCAGATGCTCCTTCTCAGAAGTTCTTTTTTTTTTTTTTGAGTCCAGAATTGGAGATTTCTGCTTCAAGTACACCAGTGTTCCTTATTTCTTTCAGACCTAGGTCTTCTTTTTACAGCATATTTTGTATATTTTCTTGTAAATTCATGGAAATGACTTATCTGTACATACATTTAAGAGTCAAAATAAAGCCTAATCACTGGGAATGAAGAGGACTAGTTTAAAATAACACCTGTTGACTCTGTAGAGCTCATCTAGCACAGGCTGGAGGCAGTAATCAGATACTCATACCCGCTCGTGTGGTCTTATGAGCATGCAGTTCTAAAGCAGAGCGTCTGTGACGTGTGTGTGATCGCAGATGTTGATAAGCTTATAGTAAAATTACCTACAAAGGAAAGTCCATTTCCCCCCAATTTACCTGGTAGTTGTACTGAGAAAATTCAGAGTATAGTTAAAACTGCAAATGTATTTTGTAAAACAGGTTTTAGGGTAAGATAACTAAGAGCAAACTTGATTTTATTTATAAGTGTATAAATATCAAGATGGTTCCTAGTTTTCACTGTGTTAACCGTTGTGGGTTGTCTAATGTTCCTGCCCAGTGGGTGTTAGTAACAGCACCTCCTGCAGCCCCTCGTCAGTGTGACAGCTGAAGTCCTGGGGTTTATTTCCTGAGACAGTACTGCTCTTGATACCTCGGAAATCAGTCTAGAGCTATTCCAAATGAAATATTAACTTTTTGCAGTTTATATGCACGCCAACAAGTCTAGGTGTAGAGTAGTAAGGGAAGAAAGCAGCCATTGAAGTAGCATTGTACTAGTTTCACAGGTGATTGAATGTTTCATGGAAAATGGACTTAAAAATAGCTGAAGTTCCTGAGAAGATAGCAGTGCTGATAACAAGAATAGAAAATGAAGGGATATATATATATATATATTTCCTTTTGACTCACACTCAGCAATGCTCAGAAGTTACTCCCTGGCTCTGCGCTCGGGACCATATGGGATGCCAGGGATGGAACCTGGGTTGACCGCATGCAAGGCATACATCCTATTTGCTGTACTATCATTCTGGCCCATTGAGGAATAATTTGACGTGTGATTCACCTGCATGAACTTGAAACTCATTGGTTAAGTTGGATGTTTAAGTGGAGATTCCCACAAGTATTTGGATGTTTGGGGTCAGGGGCTTTGGAGAATATCAGTGTTTGAGAAAGATGTAGAGAAGAGCAAGAATAGAACCTAGACTGAACCTTAAGGAGTGGACTTATAGAAAGTGGTGGGGAGAGGTAAAGAAACAATGATACAGGCCTTCAAGGAGAGCGAAAAGTGCCCTGTCTGAAGGAGGCATGTTTTTAAGACGAATGTTTATTCAGTTAGTTGACAGAATTAGATGCCTCACTGTGAGATCTCACTGTGAGATGCAGAGCTCAGATGGAGAGCTGAGATCTCACTCTACCAGTTAAATATTTTAACCTCTTAATGTACAACTTTTTTTTTTGGCTTTTTTGCTTTTTTTGGGTCACACCCGGCAATGCTCACGGGTTTCTCCTGGCTCTGCACTCAGGAATCTCTCCTGGCTGTGCTCGGGCGACTATATGGGATGCCGGGATCAAACCCAGGCCAGCACAGGCCGGCGGCGTGCAAGGCAAATGCCCTACCCGCTGGGCTATCGCTCCGGCCCTTTAATGTACAACTTAACTTAATGAATTAGTTTACTCCCATTGTGTTAATTTACTTTTAGATAAATTAAAAAAAATGGTTCTTTTAAAATGGAATCACAGTGAGATACATGGTTACAATGATGTTTATCATTACCCTCTTTGCTTATAGTTCAGTTTTCTGCCCACCTTTGTTAAACGCCTCTCCCTCCTATTTTTTTCCATCACAGTTTTCTTTCCATCTTGTGTTATGAATTGATAGGACTTTAATGTTTGTTTTCTCATTAACCTCTCTTTTTTTCTTGAAGGGTCAGATGACTTGTCTGCAAAACTGTGGGATGTGAGCACAGGGCAGTGTGTTTATGGCATCCAGACCCACACTTGTGCAGCGGTGAAGTTTGATGAGCAGAAGCTTGTGACAGGCTCCTTTGACAACACTGTGGCCTGCTGGGAATGGAGTTCGAGGCCAGGACCCAGCACTTCCGGGGGCACACGGGGCGGGTGGGTTGCTCTTTTCAAGGGTTTCTACAAGTTTCTTGAACCTCTTTTCCTAAAGCCAGGACCCAAAAGCGTGATTCCGTTTTTGTTCTGTTTTGTAATCTCTCAGTGCCCCAAGTCCTGTTTCTGTCAACTAGCTTTTTTTTTTTTTTTGGTTCAAGTTAATCTTCCTCTGGGATTTCTGCCATTTGAAAACTCTTCTGTATTTCCTTGTATCCATAGGCTGGAGGGAGTATTCTCTGTTTCATTTGTATCCTGTTGGGCAGTTTGTCTCCTTAGCTTTTATCACGTTCTATGCCTCCCAAAGTCCTATGCTGTAAATTCAGTCCACTTTATTTGCAGAATTCGGGGTTGAACATATTTTTGTAGTGACAGTAGTTCCTAGATTGTGTGAGATTTATACAGATTGCATCTGTTTGGAGCTTGGTTGAATATTGATTAAAATGAGCCAGTATCTAGAGATGTAAAAAGCAGCAGGTAACTGAATATTCCCTCATAGTTTTATAGCAGCATTTGTGTACCAGAAATAGTCATTTGAGTATAACCTTGAGACTTGAGCTATTTCCCAGCTTCTTCTGGAGCGGGAAATTTTCTTGTTGTCTCTTGCCTCTGAGAGTGTCAGCCTGTGCACTAGGGCATCGTGTTTTACGGGCACGAGAGTCTTTGGAGACTCCCTGTATAGGTTGAGTATCTTCTGTAGGTTTTTCTGGTAACATAGTCTTATAGCACTCATCATACATGAATAAGTATGAGAGTTTGTCTGCCTGCCATGTGGAAAGCTCCAACAGGAGGGATCCTGCCTGTCTGGTACCCTTAGCTTCCGAGTTTGTGCTCAGGAGTAATTCTTTGAAGTAAATCTAGTTGTGTTGTGGCCACAACACTTGTTTTATCCATTTCTTTGATCATTCTATAATCTTTTTTTTTTTTTTTTTTTTGGGTCACACCCGGCGATGCTCAGGGGGTTACTCCTGGCTCTGCGCTCAGAAATTACTCCTGGCGGTGCTCGGGGGACCATATGGGATGCCGGGATCGAACCCAGGCCAGCACAGGCGGCCGCGTGCAAGGCAAACGCCTTACCCGCTGGGCTATCACTCCAGCCCTATAATCTTTTTTTTTAGTTGACTGGTATTACTTGTGGAAATTATTATTTGAAGATAAATGACTCACAATGAAATTCATGTATTAAACTGAATAGTATTCCTTGGTATCAAGATACTTGGCTTCCAGGTGATTTTCTACCTGATGAGCGTTGAGGACCCTGAATTAAAAGTTTCTCCTCTTGTTCTGGATATTGCTGTGGCTTTTCCTCACTTCATGACTTGGCTCTTAGTTCCCTCGGTCTTCAATATTCTTTCTTTACTTGATAAATGTGTATGTCCTTCATTCCAATATCATCTTTTTCCTGATATCCTTCCTGATATTCTTGAGCAGAGGTAATCATTTTTACCAGTGTTTCTCTAACAAGAACCAATGATGTATTTATTTATTTATTTATTTATTTATTTATTTATTTTTTTTTTTTTTTTTTTTTGCTTTTTGGGTCACACCCGGCGATGCTCAGGGGTTACTCCTGGCGGTGCTCGGGGGACCATATGGGGTGCCGGGGATCGAACCCGGGCCGGCATAAGCCGGCCGCTTGCAAGGCAGGCACCCTACCCGCTGGGCTATCGCTCCGGCCCCTATTTATTTATTTTTTAGCTTTTGCCTAAACCCCTCACTTGGAGAAAAGGCCAGTGAGTTCATCTCTGGTTTCCCAGGGTTGTCTAAGAGTTTGACATTTATTTTATTTTGTTTTTATTTATTTTATCTTTTTTTTTTCTTTTTGGGTCACACCCGCAATGCTCAGGGGTTACTCTTGGCTCTGCACTCAGGAATTACTCCTGGCGGTGCTCGGGGGACCATATGGGACGCCGGGACCCGAACCCGGGCCTGCATAGGCCGGCTGCGTGCAAGGCAAACGCTCTACCTGCTGGGCTATCGCTCTGGCCCCATTTTGTTTTTATTTTTAAAAAATTTTTTATTATACCACCGTGAGATATACAGTTACCAAAGTGTTCATATTTGGGTTTCAATCATACCATGTTCCAGCACTCATCCCTCCACCAGTGCCCCTTCCCTCCACCAATGTCTCAGGATTCTCTCCCTCCCCCAGCCTGCATCTATGGCAGGCAATTTTCACCTCCCTCTCTCTCTCTCTAACTCTCTCTCTCTCTCTCTCTCTCTCTCTCTCTTCCTTTCTCTTCCTTTTTTTACACTGTCGCTTGCAATACATACAGTTAGAGGTTATGTATATCCTTTTGCCTATTTTCAATGCTCAGTTCTATCCTGGTATTATCATTTACAGTAACTATTAGTACACCACTGTTCCTTTCTCTGTATTCCCTAACCTCTGACTCCCACACATTTGCAGTAGGTTCTACCAACTGACAAGACCTCCTGATCCAAGTTTTGTCTGGCCTTGGATATTGGTATCATGTTATTTTTTTTAATCCTGCAGATAAATGCAGTCATTCTATATCTGTCCTTTTCCTTCTGTCTAATTTCACTCAGCATGATCCTCTCCATGTCCATCCATTTATAGGCAAATTTCATAACTTCATTTTTCCTAACAGCTGCATAGTATTCCATTGTGTAAATGTACCACATTTTTCTCTATCCAGTCATCAGTTCTTGGGCACTCTGGTTGTTTTCAGATTCTGGCTATTGTGAATAGTGCTGCTATGAAAATAAAAGTGCAGATGGTGTTTCCGCTGTGTGTTTTTTGGCTTCCCAGGGTATATTCCCAGGAGTGATATGGCTGGGTCGAATGGGAGCTCAGTTTCTAGTCTTTGGAGGAATGTCCATATTGTTTTCCAAAAGGCTGCACCAGTCGACATTCCCACCAACAATGGATAAGAGTTCCCTTTTCCCGCATCCATGCCCGCACTTGTTCTTGCTCTTTTGGATATGCGCCAGTCTCTGGTGTGAGATGATATCACCTTGTTTTGATTTGCATCTGATGATTAATGAGGATGAGCGTTTTTTCATATTCGACATATATTTTAAAATAAATCTTGGCAGGGCCAGAAATGATAGCACAGTGGCAGGGTACTTGCCTTGCACACAGCCTTCTTGGGTTTGGTCCTGAAACCCCAGATGGTCCCCCTGATTCTGCGAGGAGTGATCCTTGAGCACAGAGCCAGGATTAAGCCCTGAACAATTGCTGGGTGTGGCCCAACAATGAAAAAAATAAAATATTTGAGTACCTCTGGCATCATTTTGAGTTCTGCAGTTGCAGTTGTGAAGGAATCTAGACACTGAGGGAGTGACTGAGGTCCTCATTTTTGTTCCTCCTTATACTGGCTTTTCCAACCCTGGGCAATGTTTACAATGTTTAGCAGCTTAGATTCTTGATTTTTTTTTTTTTTTTGGGTCTCAAATAAATAGTGTGAATAACTGGGAGTGTTGCTAGACAGCTTTTGTTTTCCCCCGTATAAGCTTGGGAAGATTTGTGTAGCATCAGGCAAGCAGTCCTGAGAAGTGCCGTCATCTCCAGCATTGGTTTTGCCTCTGACCTTGAAGCCAGCACAGATATGTATTCCTCAGAGGCTTTCCCACCTTAAAATAATAAGCTGGAATAATAACAGTTCTGGTGAAATGGATGTTTATAATCCAGTTGCTAGGTGCTTATGGCAGCTCTTTTCCAAACTTAATGTTATTTGGCATATGTATAGTGTATAAATGTTTTTGATCTCTTTAAGGGCCCCTTCCTTAGAGACGTATCTTAACTTTAAGTATGTTATATACACTAGTGTTTAGCGTTGACTACAATGAGCGAGACTGGATATCTTGGTCAGTGGCTCTGCAGACTTCACTGTGAAAGTGTGGGCTCCTATCTGCTGGGACTTGCCTGAACACACTCACTGGGCACACGGAATGGGTCACCAAGGTAGGTAAACGTACAGAAGAAGTCTCCGTGAGACATCAGGCTTTGGGGAGGGGTGGCAGTGTGGAAGAGGGACGTGGGTGAAGGGTGGTAGATGCTTTCTAAGTGGGAGGAATATGTGCAGCCACCAAGTGTGTGGATAGACAGCAGCGACTGGCGTGGCAGTGATCCGTGGAATCACCGTAGTTAAACAGTGAATGGTTTATGGGCATGGAAAGAACCCACAATATGATGTGTGTAATGGAGGCCAAATAGTTATCCATATGCAGAACATTTTGAGGATACCAATGTCTGTGAGTGATAAGCACAGAGGTTCCCAGACTTTCATGGCTACCACCCCGTTCAGAGACAAAATTAGTACCACCATGAGAAAAAAACACTCAGTAGCATTCAGTCTGCCTTGGGGGGGGGGGGGCTTTGGGTTTGGGGTCATACCCAGGAATACTCAGGCTATTCTGGGTAGCTCTGTTGTTTCTGGCATGTCTGGGGATCAAACCAGGTGTATGTGTATATATATGCGCATTATATACATATAATGTATACAGGCATTATATGTGTGTATGTGATATATAGGTATTATATTCTTATATATGATATATAATGTATATATGTGTATATATCACTTCACTTGATCACTTGAATCCTGTTATTCATCGATTTGCTTGAGCGGGCGCCAGTAACATTTCCATTGGACCCTGTATTACATTACACACGTATATTATATATACATGTATATAATGCCTATATACATATGACACAGGCATGTGCTTTTGAAAAATCAGAAAAGCTACAGCATTGGATTCATTTCTGCCTAACAGTGCTGAGTAATTGCTCAGTTGTATCTATTACTAAGTCTGTGAACCTGTTTTCTTTGTTTTTCACATCTTTCTATAAAGTCACGTTTATAGTTTTAAAAATAAAAAATTAATAATGTTTGCTCCCACTGAAACTGGGATGAAATGTCTGTATTTGACAGTTGTAGATCCTACTGTTTAGAATCTGGATTTAGAAAAACTTTTTATTTTTCTTTTTGTGCCACACTCAGCGATGCTCAGAGGTTACTCCTGACTCTGCACTTAGGAATTACTCCTGGCAGTACTCGGGAACCATATGGGATGCTGGGTATTGAACCTGGGTCAGCTGTGTGCAAGGCAAATGCCCTACCCTCTGGGCTATTGTTCTGGCCCTAGAAAAACCTCTTGAGAGATTAACTTTGCCATAGCCTGGATAGTCTAGCAGACCATATAATTTTTTAAACCTTTATTTTTATTTTAAAAAGGAAAAGAGGCAGGGTCAGTGAGATGGTACAGGGGTTCAAGCACACATCTTGCAGACCGTTGCCTGATCCTCAGCACCTCTGTGACTGACTGGCCCCCTGAGCATTGCCAGGTGTGGCCACAAAGGGCCCCTGGGGTCTGGTGGGGTGACCTGGTTATCCCAAGGAATGCAGACACCAAGCACCAACCTCATCCTTGGGCCCGAGCATTGAACCTCTGCCCTGCCCCTGAGCACTGCTTAGATGCCCCCCACCCCTAGTTCTTAATTAAAAAATAAATTGTAAAAAGAGGGAGAAAAAGAACAATATGGGAACAACATAAAAAAATAAGGTCTCTCTGTAATATGGTTGTTTATATTTCTAGGTGGTTTTGCAGAAGTGCAAAGTCAAATCTCTGCTGCACAGCCCTGGTGACTATATCCTCCTAAGTGCAGACAAATATGAGATCAAGGTAAGGTCTTACCCTCAAAGCAAAGCCAACAAATATTAGAAAATTAAAATGGTTCAACAAAAGAAAGCTATTTCAAGGGAGTTAGGAATATCTCAGCCCAAACTGTCTGTGCCCAGTGCAAAGAGAATTTATTACGTCCATTCTGGAACTTGGCAGTGTCCTGTTGGCTGTATTCCTTCTAGCAACCCTCCCCTTCCCATTCCCAGTCCCTTCTGATGACCAGGGATTGAGCACATGCTCTGTGGTGCTCGCATATTGAATTGTTCCACATCAAGTTCCACCAGAGTCTCACCTTGAGCTATGTTGCTGGTACCCTCTTCTCTTTGGTGTGGCCAGAAATCACCTAAGGTGCCAGGAATCTCAAGACAGCAGAGCTGCCAGGATCATCCTTAGAACTTGTGATCGCACCAGGAATCAAACTCAGTCTCTTTAGCTGCTGCGCAATCCCTCAGCACCTCCTATCCACATGTGTGTATCCATCCCTTCCCTCCTTCCCCCCTCCTGTCTCTCTCTCCCCCTTCTCTCTCCCCCCTTTTCCCTCTTCTTCTCCTTCCCCCACATTTGAGAAAAATGCATACTAGCACTTAGCCACATCCCCACTTTGAACCATTCCCTGTGTTAAGACATTATCATCATTGGTAACTGAGGCTTTAGAGGGTCAGTAGTTTACCCAAGATTTCATAACACACAGAATCAGAACTTGCATCCATGCTTCTCAGCTGTAAAGCCCAGGGTCTTTCCAGTTACTTTGTCACTTTGTATTTGACTTGCACAAAGCGTAAAGCCAGATTATGTAAGGATTAGCTTTTCTGTGGCGATGTGATCTGTCAGCTTTCCTAACTTTTTGTTTACTCTGTAGATTTGGCCAATTGGGAGAGAAATCAACTGCAAGTGCTTGAAGACACTGTCTGTCTCTGAGGATAGGAGTATTTGCCTGCAGCCAAGACTTCATTTTGATGGCAAATACATCGTCTGTAGTTCAGCACTGGGTCTCTACCAGTGGGACTTCGCCAGTTATGATATTCTCAGGTATTTTTCTTGAGCATTTAAGACAAGATTAAATTTTTTGGATAAGTCAATAAGTAACTTGCTTTCAGAAGTGTTTACTGTATCAGTTATAAACAGTTTGATATATGCTGCAAATCTCAGAGGAAAACCATTTTACAGGTAGTCAATGTAGAAGTTATATAACAGTAGATCTGGTTCTGATTCCTGCCATTTCTGGAGTCACTTTCCCTTTCAGAATTTAGCTGACTTTTCTGGAAAATTAGGGCCTTATATGGAAAGACCGTTCAGATCTCTGTTTTATGTGTACTTTCTGGTCAGCTGGAATTCTTTGTTGAGGGATTGAGTGACTTTCTATTGACCGATAGAAAGATTTGTACTTCAGGGAAAAATAGCATGCAGGCTTTCTCTCAAAATAAATTGAAAAGAGAGGGGCCGGAGTGATAGCCCAGTGTGTAGGGCGTTTGCCTTGCATGCGGCTGGCCTGTGCAGGCCCGGGTTCGATCCTCGGCATTCCATATGGTCCCCCGAGTACTGCCAGGAGTAATTCTTGAGTGCAGAGCCAGGAGTGACCCCCTGAGCATCGCCGGGTGTAACCAAAAAAAAAAAAAAAAAAAGATGAGCCCACATATTTGGGGCGGAGCCGGCCTGGGTTCGATCCCCAGCATCCCATATGGTCCCCTGAGCACCGCCAGGAGTAATTCCCTGAGTGCAGAGCCAAGAGAAACCCCTAAGCATTGCCAGCTGTGACCCAAAAATCAAAATAAATAAATAAATAAATAAATTGAAAAGAGAAAGTCCAGGGACTAATAATTTTTTGATTCACTGTGTACATATGGCAGATGTCTTTTGGAGTTTAACAATGTTCGTTAGCGTATTGGAGGCTGATGGAGCTACTCTCATATGATGAGAACTTATATGTTATCAAACCTACTTTGGTATAAATCCTTGAGTTCACTTATGAGTTACATAATTTTCTGTTTTTTTTTTTTTCTCATAGCTGCAGTCTTTAGGGGATTTACTCCTGGCTCTATGCTTAGGGATCACTTATTTTTATTTATTTATGTATTTTAATTTTATTATACCACTGTGAGATAATTACAAAACTGTTTACGATAGGGTTTCCGTCATACAATGTTCCAACATTCAAGAGATCTGGTAGCTCTCAGGACCATACGGGTGCTAGGGATTGAACCTGGGTTGGCTACATGCACAGCAGATGTCCTGCCCGTATATTATCTTTCTGTCCCATATAATTTGTGTGTGTGTGTGTGGGGGGGGGCACTCAGCAATGCCTAGGGTTGTTGCTGCCTCTGCACTCAGGAATTATTCCTGATGGTGCTTGAGGGGAGACCATATGGGATGCTGGGATTGAATCCAGGTTGGGCACGTGTAAGGAAAACTCCCTACCTGCTGTACTATTGCTCCAGTCCCAGGCAGCCTGTATAATTTTATGTATCTTATTTCTCTATACTTTTTCTCCCCTGTGAAGATAATTAAATGTTATACCTAGCACACATCCTGGCAGATGTTTATTAATAATAGCTCTGAGATGCCCTCCTTGGAGAAACTTGTTTGGATTTATTCATATTTTTACTTTGCTTCTGTCATCTTTTTTGAGGAACGCATATTAACAGAATCAGTGCCCCGCAGCTGGGTTCTGGAAGTGCTGGCTTGTGTAGTACAGAGAATTTAATGTTCTCGTCACTGTTTTTATGCATGACTGCATGAGGGGCTTCTTGTGCGGGATCTGATGTGGATCAGCAGGCTTTGATGGTCCTGTTTCTTACAGTTGCATTATAAGTCAAATTCACAGTACGTTTTTGTCTTCCTGAACTCAAGCATGCAACTCTAATCAGGTTTCTGAGCCGTTGGAATCATTTCTAGAAATGATGGATAGTTGCACTTTCAGTGAAAGGATAAGAATAGACTTAGGAAGTATTAGTCTAAGCTCTTCATTCATTCTCTACAGTGCTAGTGCTTGAACCCAGCCAGGACTCCTGTGTGCAAGGTGTGTACTCTATCACGCAGCCACATCCCCGGCCCTCGGCCCTAATGCTTCATTTCATACGTGGGAGGAATGAAGCCAAGAAAAGGGTGTAAGGGTCTTGCTCAGCATCCCAGAGCCCACACTCGTTGCATTCATGACTGCATGCATCTGTCTATCCAGTCTGTTTTCCATGACGGCTCATTCAGAGGGCAAATATATGCTCAGGATACCAGCAAGCTGTAGAGAAGGAACTTGTGAGAGAATTTGATTGGTGAACATTTAGGTAATCAGCATGGGAAAATCAAGTCTTTTATTTTTTTTTTATTTATATATATATTTTTTTTTGCTTTTTGGGTCACACCCAGTGATGCTCAGGGGTTACTCCTGGCTCTGCACTCAGGAATTACTCCTGGCGTTGCTCGGGGACCATATGGGATGCCGGGGATCGAACCCAGGCCGGCATGGGCGGCTGCGTGCAAGGCAAACGCCCTACCCGCTGGGCTATCGCTCCGGCCCCAAATCAAGTCTTTTATTGTTTAGCATTGTTTGGAATTAAGATGGGGGCTGTAGAGATAATGTGGAATGGAGGCTTTACAATCTTCCTAGTGCTTTTAGTCTCCAGAAGTTTAGTTGATTCCCTCCCTCCCTCCCTCCACCTTCTTCCTTCCCTCTTGTTTAATGACAGGCTTAGCTAGTTTGGGAGCTTTGCTGTTTTATCCACTCACAGCTTAATCTATTTACATGCTTTTTTTTTTTCTTTTTTGGGTCACACCTGGCGATGCTCAGGGGTTACTCCTGGCTCTTTGCTCAGGAATTACTCCTGGCGGTGCTGGGGGGGGACCATATGGGATGCCGGGGATTGAACCCGGGTTGGCCACGTGCAAGGCAGACGCCATACCCGCTGGACTATAGCTCTGGCCCTATTTACATGTTCTTAAGCCAGGGTTCATACTAATGAGATCTTCTGTGTAAACACTGATGGAGGGTGTGGCAGTTACAGAAGTCACCTTAACTCTGAATAAGTAACTTCTGACACAGTAGATTATATATCTACTATGACTTCTATGTTATCTAGATTGGGCAGAGCGCCTCTTTATACCCACTGGACCCAGTGTGGGACAGTTAGAATTTACCAGGAGATGACCACCCTGGCTACGTTGAGACTATCTTTAAGATTATAGGAAGGATCATACTAGTTTACCCTCAAGTAGGCGAGCATGACCCTTTCAGTATACGGAGAATGAGATACTCAGAATCACCCTGGTGCAGATGCTAAATAAGAAAGACCTTTTGGGTACCATCTAGATTACATGAAGCCCATGAAATTAAGATGTATTACCTTATACCAGCCCCCTCCAGTGTTTTACATAAGAGATAACCTTGGAAGAAGGGATTAGTCCTTGGCATAATCCTTTGTTTATAC
Organism: Cryptotis parvus; assembly: GCA_021461705.1. NCBI lineage: Eukaryota > Metazoa > Chordata > Mammalia > Eulipotyphla > Soricidae > Cryptotis > Cryptotis parvus. The sequence goes on along the minus strand of JAJIBD010013059.1, from coordinate 13,907 downwards.
CTGTAGTAGGGTCTGGCTCCACCCTTCTACACTGTTCTTCTGTCTAGAAGCTGTCTAGGGTTCTTTGTTGACAGAACCCTCCCTGAAGTTAGGATTACTTTTGTGTATATAAGGGGACTGACTTGAGGTACTGCTCTCTCTCTTTGGTGGGAGTCCTTTCTGATAGGACCCTCTTTGGTAGGACTCTCTTGGGTGAGAGTCTCTCTCTCTCTTTGGTGGGAGACTTGGGCTCTTGTGTATGGTCTAAGTTCTGACCAGAGCTAGAGGTCTTCCGTTATATTGAGTTGTGGTGGTAGAGCCTTTTGTACTGTTAAAAGCCTTTTGGAACTATGCTGGACTCGTGAGTTTTCATTTGTGCCTCGGAGGTAGAAGAGAACTTCTGTCCTGATACTGTTGGGGACCCCAGCGGCTCCCCAACACCCTCCCATATCTAATGCTCAGGGGTCACTCCTGGCAAGCTTGGGGACTATATGGGGTGCCAGGGATTGAACCTGGATCATCTTTGGGAAGGCAGGCACCCTACACATTGTCCTATGTCTCTAGTCCTTTTCTCAGGCATTCTTACAGAGTGACTTACAGAGCCCAGCATCCCAGATGAAAACCTGTTCATTTGTGGTGTTCGGAAATGTTAGTCACTTGCAAGAATATTTGCTGCTAAGAAGAACCATGTTCATATTTTTCTTTGACAGAGAACTGTCAGAGAACTTTATCTTTTGAATTTTTTCCCTCCCTAACACAAATAAACCAATCTTTTTTTGAAACCGTAGTACATTTCCTGTATCCTCAGTTACTAGGACCAGGTAGAGGAACTTAATCTTTGAAGTCATTGAAAAGAAGCAGAACAAAATGTCAGCATGTTGCTCTGTAAACCTAAGATGTGATACAATCTCCCCAGTGCGGCTAACTGGGAACAGCAGACTGTCACCTAGGATGGGTGCCCAGATTGCACAGCAGGGGTGGCTGTTTACAGTTGTAGTAATCACAGTGAAAAAGGCCGTGAGCCTGTCAGGACCTGTGTTCTGTTCCGTAGAAGACTGAGTTTTAGTGTTTGGAGTTAGTTCATCTTCATCAGCCTTAAGCCCTATCCCCAAGCCACACAATTCTTGTCTGATTCTTTTTTCTTTACATGAATGTTACAGGACTTATTAGACTTCGTGCTGTTTAACTTGGTTTCCTTTGACTCTTGTATGAGGTTTTATTTGCCCAAGTTCATGGCACTGGTGCTTTATATTTTTCAGGTATTGATCAAGCACCTAGTTGTTGTTAGACATTGTGATAATCAGCAGAAATATTTAACAAATTTGGCACCCTATGCTGCCCGTGCCCATGGTGCTGCTGCCTGCTACATGGTGCCCAAGCACATGCCACCCACCTCTCCCCTCTTGGACGTGGACTTCCTGCTTCCACTCTGGGATGCACCAGCGTCCTCCACTCCAGAGGAGCCTGCATTTTCTCTGGCACCGTATTGTGCCGACCTCTCTCCTTACCTCCTCTAGTCCCCAGTGCTGGGCTTCTCTGGAGCACGGATCATGCCGACCTCTCTCCTTAACTCCCTCTGTTTTGTGGTTTTTTATAAATTATTTTATTTATTTTTGCTTTTGGGCTCACCCCCAGCTATGCTCAGGGGTTACTCCTGGCTCTGCACTCAGGAATTACTCCTGGTGGTGCTCGGGGACCATATGGGATGCCCAGATATTTTTTCCCTCCCTAACACAAATAAACCAATCTTTTTTTGAAACCGTAGTACATTTCCTGTATCCTCAGTTACTAGGACCAGGTAGAGGAACTTAATCTTTGAAGTCATTGAAAGAAGCAGAGCAAAATGTCAGCATGTTGCTCTGTAAACCTAAGATGTGATACAATCTCCCCAGTGCGGCTAACTGGGAACAGCAGCCTGTGTCACCTAGGATGGGTGCCCAGATTGCACAGCAGGGGTGGCTGTTTACAGGTCGATTGTGAGCAAGGCAAAGGCCCTCCCCGCTGTACTATCGCTCCTGCCCCATCCTTAACTGCCTCTAGTTCCCAGTTTATGCTTCCCTTACACACATAAATTTAACAAATTCATGGAAACCACTAACCAGCATTTAGGGGGGTGCTTTCTCAGCAGTGCCAGGGCCCTGGAGGCCCCTCCCTTTGCTTAGCCTGGCAGTGCTCATAGCACTATCTTCCCAGCCCCATGCACTTTTAGTGGCTGGGAGGAAGAGCAGCATGGTATGGGATAGAACCCCTCTCTGGTTTGATTAGTAAGGGAAAGCTCTGAGGAAGAGCTGTGTGCTGAGCTGCTATGGGTAGCTGTGTTCACTAAGTACTGAGGTGATTGGGCAGTGAAGGGCTTTATAGATGGAGAGAATGGTGTCTTCCTAGCCCCTGAGACTGATGGACCCGGTACATAGCTGGAGATAAAAGTGCAGGGAGAGCCAACAAAGGGTTAAACATTGAAGTGGCTGGGTAAAAGTCCAGATTTTGTTGTTTGTTTCTGGGCTCCACACAGCAGTGCTCAGGGGTTACCCTTGGCTCTGCAGTCAGGGATCACTCCAAGCAGGGTTCGGGGGACCATGTCGGGTGCTGGGGTTTGAACCCGGGTCATCCACTTGCAAGGCAACAATACCTTACTATCGCTCTAACCCCAACAAGGTCAGATTTGAATGCAGAGCTGACCGAAAGGGGCTGAGAGCACATGCAGGGATATTGCTGAAAAGCTGTTGGCAGTCGTGCAGGTAAGAGTTGATGTCTTTAATTAGAGCCACGCCAGCTCAGATAGGGAATAAATGAGAGGAACAGTAGGAGGCAAGTCAGTAGCTCTCATGTTTCTAGCTTGAGCAATTGGTTGAATGAGTGAGCAAACAGGCTCGGTTAATAAGTTTGTTTTTGGACAGGTTCAGTTTGAGCTCAGCTATCTCTCCGTCATCCCTGCCCTGACACGGCTGGAAATTGCTTTTCTGCAGCCCTTTCCCTTTGCTTCATCTTGAGCTCTAGAGTTCTCCCAATGCTGGCCTTTTCCCTACCTTTCACTTTATTTTATTTATTTATTTTTTGCTTTTTGGGTCACATCCAGCAATCCTCAAGGGTTACTCCTGACTCTTTGCTCAGGAATTACTCCCTGGCGGTGCTCAGGAGACCATATGGGATGGCAGGGATCGAACCCGGGTTGGCGCGTACAAGGCAAATGCTCTACCCACTGTGCTATTGCTCCAGCCCCTACCTTTCACTTCTGAAAGAGATGGTCAAGTACCAGATCTCAGCAGAACCTCCTGTCCCTGCCAGTTTTCCTTCCCTCACAGCTCATCTTCATAAGCTATTTCTTTCTTTTTTTCTTTTTTTTTTGCTTTTTGGGTCATACCCTATGATGCTCAGGGGATACTCTTGACTCTGCACTCAGGAATTACTTCTGGCTGTGCTCGGGGACCAGATGGGATGCCAGGGATCGAACCAGGGTTGGTCGCTTGCAAGGCAAACGCCCGACCCTGTGCTATTGCTCTGGCCCCAGCTATTTCTTACTTGTCCTGGTGACCAGTCCTGCCCAGTCTCATGGACCTCTTGGGCACATCAATTGGTAGTTTCAACCTTAGTGAAACATAATGGCTCTGATGGGAGCCAACCAACAGATTTTGTATATCCTTGGTTTTATAGCTCTTCTTCTACTCCCCTCTAAAGAAGATACTAACTTTTCTCGCCAGCCTTTTACCTTAGTAAGTATGCAGACAGTAGAAGCTAAGGCTATTTTAGTTTTGTTTGTGCTTTTAGTTAGCAACTCCCTCCCCATTGTATACCTTCATTGATGTTTTGGCAGCAGCCAGCCTGAGAAAGTTAGGCCAGTCCTCCAGCATCCGTAGGTTTCTCTGCCAGCCTTTTGTGACTCTCTTCAAAAGAAGAAATAATTCCAGTAGTTCTGGAATTACTGAGGAAACTTGTGATATTTTCAACCTCTGCCATTCTTTAGAGATGAACCTATGTGCTTGTTTCTGGAGTGAGAGTCACACTTGAGTCTTAGGATTATCTCTCGTAGCCTGAGTAGTTTTCGCAAGCCAGTGTTTAGAAACTGATGAGTGCACCTTTTCATGGTAGAGCCTTGTATTCTAGTTCTGATTGGTAATTGACTGCATCCCGTTGGTGTCATAGGAGAGAGACTTGCGAGATGATCAGTAGTGATCAGTGAGATGAGGCTTTCCGGCCTGGAAGGACAGTGTAGACTTCTATCAGTGTTCGTCTACCATACCTCTGCCTTTAAATGCCTGTGATTTTATGTCATTGTGAAGTATTCCTTGCCCTTTAAAGAGACCCACTATCCTCTTAGGTTTCCTTCTTACAAAAAAGTTTTCATTTAACTGTTTCCTTAAGTTTTGTATTGGTTTTACATTTCTAGAGAAAAACACTGCAGCATTAATACATTTCTCTCTCTCCCTTCCTCTCTCTCTTTTTTTTTTGTTTTGTTTTTGGGGCCATACCTGGCGATAGCTCAGGGGCTTACTCCTGCCCTGAACATAGGGATCACTCCTGGTGGGGCTCGGGGACCTTAAGTGTTGCCGAGTTGGCTTTGTGCAAGGCACCTAAGTGCCTTACCCTTTGTACTACTGCTCCTGCCTCACAGAGCAAATGTCTGATTCCTGTTTCTTAACGCTCATCCCTGTAGGGTCATCAAGACTCCTGAGATAGCAAACCTGGCCTTGCTCGGCTTTGGAGAGGTGTTTGCCCTGCTGTTTGACAACCGCTACCTGTACATCATGGACTTGCGGACAGAGAGCCTCATTAGTCGCTGGCCTCTGCCAGAGTACAGGAAATCAAAGAGAGGTTCTAGCTTCCTGGCAGGCGAGCGTCCTGGCTGAACGGACTGGATGGGCACAATGACACGGGATTGGTCTTTGCCACCAGCATGCCCGACCACAGTATTCACCTGGTGTTGTGGAAGGAGCACGGCTGACACCACAAGCTCCAGCGCTGACTGACTTTGGGTGCCGGGGCTGCGGGTTTTGAGTGCAACCTCTGTGGCAGCCGACTGCATGAACCAAAGTTCTCACCTAATGGTATCATCACGCAGTGCACAATCATTTACGTTTGCCAGGGGGTGGCTCGGGCGGGGGGTGGGCTTCTTTTATTGACATACAACGCAGCATGCTGGTGGGGCTCACCATTGACTTCATTTGTACTTGGTTATGTTGGTCGGTATAAGAGGACGCATTCTGGGTTCATCTTTCTTGAATATTGGTTTTAAGTAAAAAGAGTTAAATGGTTCATTAATCTGCTAATTGGTTGCCTTTAAAAACACATGCAGTCTATTATTAAAGCTTTTACCATTGCCCTCTTTTTTTTTGTTGAAGTTAAAACCAAGGTGCTATGATGTTACAGCAGCTTCTCTCACATGGGGCCTGACTTTGTAACAGCCAGTGTTCCAAAGACCACCAGGTCAGCATACCCCAAAGACCACCAGGTCAGCATACCACCAAATACCGGTTCTAAAGAAAGCCTGTCTTCCTGAGTGCTGACTGTTCATAAGGCAGTTTTAGCTCTTGTTCTTGCCAGAATCAAGGTTGGGCGTGTCTGAGACTGAATGGGACTTCTGTATTTTGTTTTTATTGTTTTTCCCCCATATGTAGCAGTCTGGCACTCTGATTCCCCAAGCCTTGGTGACTGCACAGAGGTGTCAGGGTGGACAGGCCAGAGCACTGTGCTAGAAGATTGAAGACCGGAGCTCTGTGGCCTCACTTGCACCTTCTTGGGGCTCCATGTCTCCTGTGTGACCAGGTGCCGGCTCAGCTTCTCTTTCTAGTCCTGTGACTACTGGAGTATACAGAAGTTGGTATTTCAGTTTCATCTGATTCCTGACTCCTTATTTCTTTGGGGTTAGACGATGATACTTAAGGAAAGCATGAGTTCCTATCTTTTAAGGAAATAAAATATTGGATGATAAAGGTAATGTAAAATAGAGAACAGATTACAGATTCTTTTTAGAAAATGCAAGTCATTGGTGGGAGAAATGCTGTAAGTTTTGGTTCTTAAGAGTCTTGACCTTAAATATGGGTCTGTGAGAGAGTGTGGGAGCCAAAAACCTTTTTGGCAACAGTAAAGTTTTCTGAATGACTGATGACCAAAAATTCCAAATCAACTGTGTAATGAATCCAAGGTATTTCTGGCAGTTCACTCCTGATGCATTTCTTGGGTGACAAGGTTATGAGTGGAAAAAGCTCAAGAAGAAATCCTGTTTGCTTTAGAGGCAGTGTGATATATTTGCAAGAAAGAGTTTTCTTCATCTTTGCCTCTGACTTGGTAGCCTGGGACAGTCTTTGAGCTCTCATTTTCTTCATTTTAAGATGAAGTAATGACCTAGATTGGCTTCACAAACTCAAAGACTTCAGGGAACCAAGCAGATAATATAAATGATTGAAGTGTATTGAGCATAGTTGGGCTGAGCTACGGAAAGTTTATCTGTTGGGTCAGTTAGGCAGAAATGAGTGCAGTCTTGGCAAGTCTCCTGTCTTTATGTGGGAGAGAAGCTGCTCTCAGCTCTGTGCTCAGGGGACCTCAGTGATGCCTGGGGTCAAACCGGGATCCCTATACTCTCTCAGGCCCAGGCCTCTTGATTTTTCAGGAGGAAGTAGAAATCTATGTTTTGCTTATTTTGTTTTGAGGCCGCACCTGGCAATGCTCAGGGGTTACTCTTGGCCCTGTGCTCAGGATTCATCTCAGGTGGGGCTTGGGGTACCAATAGGATGCCAGGGATTGAGCCTGGGTGAGTTGTGTGCAAGGCAAACATCCTCCCCGTTGCACTGCTCCAGTCCTGAGAAACCTATGTTTTCCTTTGAAGCCTTTTTTTTTTTTTTTTTTTTGGGTCACACCTGAGAAGCCAGGGGTTTCTCCTGGCTCTGCACTCAGGAATGACTCCTGGCGGTGCTTCGGGGGACCATATGGGATGCCAGGGATCGAACCCGGGCTGGCACGGGCCGGCCGCGTGCAAGGCAAACGCCCTGCCCTACCCGGCTGGACTATCGCTCCGGCCCATGAAGCCTAATTTTTTAAACGTTGGCAACTAATTGAAGACAATCAGTGGGCTGAGCAAAGTGTATCTTGGGCTGCCGCTGTGTCTCCTCCCTTTTCTCCTCCACCCTTTCATTCCTGCAGTTAGGTCATTGTGGTTCAACAGTGGGAATATCTTAACAGAATCGTCACAAACATTAGAGTAGAGGGGTCAGGCAGTAGGTATAAGTTCTGTCCTCCGTACTTCCGTCCCCTGGTGTTACAATGGGGGTGCCTGTTTTGTTTACAGAGCAAGAGGAAAGTAGCTTGAAGATGACTATGAGGATTGAAACCTCAGCTCAGGTCTTGCCTGGGAATGTGGAGTTGTTCTTTCTGCTGTATCTCAACATGCATATCCATTGTACAGGGGAAAAAGGTGCTGGTAGAGCTGAAAAAGATGCAGATTGCTGACGGAAGCCGACTCTCTCCTCTTTAGCACAGAAACCGACAGCCTTTGCATGCCATGACGTTCATATTTTAGAGCATCCATAGTTGGTTTCGAGGACGCGAGTTGTAATATCTAGGTTGAGACACCAAAACATTAGGTAAAAAAATTAATAGTTTCACCCCAGAGTTGTCTCATGTTGAGTTCTGTGCGCGGACTCTTCTGGGTCCCCTCGCAGCTGCCATCTCTGTCACAGGAGACTCAGGAGACCCAGGCAGTAACGGGAACAGACATTAGCAAATAACTGAGGTTACTGATCTAAGATCACGGCTCCTCCCGCCTCCCTTTCAGATATAGCCAACAGTCTCTGAGGCAGGTGACCTCCGGAAGCTAGCTCAAACTTAACATAGAAACGCAGAGAGAGGAGTCAGTGAAGTGGGAACTCGGCAGGAGTTACGTTCAGCTGGCTTCTGCTTCCTTAGATCAGGTTAGGGAATTCTCTTTGGTGAATATCCTCACTTCTGGAAAGTTCTTAAATCATGAGCAAAGAGGATCCATCCTATCCAAGGGTGTTGGATTTCTTGGTTTGGGGCCACCCCAGCGGTGTTCAGGGCTTACCCCATGGTTCTGCGCTCAGTGGCTCTTCTGGGTGCTGCTGAGGGGAACAGATAATGGTGCTTGGGATCGAACCCGGTTGACTGAGCAAGGCAAGTGTCTACTCCTGTACCATCTCGACCCCACGGAGCGCTCTCTCAACACGAATTGTAAGGGAAGGGCTTCCCTCGGTTCACAAAGGTGCAGCCAGGTGGGTCCAGGGCAGGGGTCCAGGAGAACCTCTGCATGGGACTCTTCCCAGACAATGTTCCCGATCTACAGGAAAATCATTTCCTGCAGCTCTGTTAGCTGACGCAGGAAACATTGCCAAAACATCCTGACCTAGACCCGTGAGAGAAATAGGAAGACAGACTTCCCTTTGGGGAAGGCCAGGCTTTGAAGATGCTCCACTCCACGGGAGGGTGCGTGTTGGGATAGCTTTCAAGGGTTGAAGGTTTCACCTTTGTTTTCAGTTTAAACCAGTGTTTCTCAACCAGGAGTGGGCCCCTGGATATTCCAAGAGAGCCACAGTGACAGTGTCATAAATGAGGGACCATGGTGTGAGAACAGCTGGCTAAGTGGAACCCGGAGGTGGACACAGGAGCCAAAACAAAGTCAGAAGTGGACCACAGTTGGAAAAACAGAAACATTGGTTTAAGTTATTCTGCGGGAGGAGAGGGGGGCACATGACTGGGTTCAACTCTCAGCATCCCATATGTTCCTCAAGTACCCCTAGGAGTAATTCCTGAGTGCAGAGCCAGGGCCCATAAAAATGCTCAATAAAGTAGGAATGAGGATTATGTCATTCTAGTATTTGCTCACAGAGAATTACTGCCCCTGCATTTGCTGAGCATAGTGGAAAAATATTTTGTGCCACAGTAGACTTTTAGACATACAGCAATTTTCAGGTTAGGTGGTTATTTTAAACTATTTTATTATACCACAGTGAGATAGGCAATTACGTAGATGTTTATGTCCAGGTTTTGGTCATAGATTGTTTCAGCACCAATCCCTCCACCAGTGCCCATTTCCACCACCAATGTCCCCCCCCATTCCCTCCCTCTCCTTTAGCCTGCCTCTATGGAGAGCTCTTTATCTCGCTTCTTTCTCTCTCTTGCTTCTCTTTTTTGGGGGTCACACCCCACAATGCTCAGGGGTTACTCCTGGCAGTGCTCAGGGAACCATATGGGATGCCGGGATCGAACCCAGGTCGGCCATGTGCAAGGTAAACGCCCTACCCACTGCTATCACTCCGGCCCCTCTCTTCCCTTCTCTTACATTGTGGATTGCAATACATACATTTAGAGGTCATCATGTGTATCTTTTTGCCTGTATTCAATACTCAGTTCTAGGCTAGTATTATCACAACAATTATTAGCGCATTGTTCCTTTCTCTGTCCCACCCACAGGTTAGGTGTTTTTTTCTTTTTCTTTTTTTTTGGGGTCATACCCGGCAATGCTCAGGGGTTACTCCTGGCTCTGCACTCAGGAATTACTCCTGGCAGTGCTCTGGGGACCATATGGGATGCCGGGATCGAACCCGGGCTGGCATGTGCTGGCCACGTGCAAGGCAAACGCCCTACCCACTCCAGCCCAGGTTAGGTGTTTTAATGAGCCCAGTGAAGCCTGGCTTTCCTGTTTGCTTTGGCTTTCAGATGCGGCCTGTGTGTGGAGCTGTGCTGGGTCTTGACTTCCTAGGAGCTAGAAGACTCTTCCCTCTATCTCTGGCTGTCCACCACCTCTGGTGTTGGAATCACTCACCTTTCTCCGTCAGGAAGTGCAGAACCAGAGACGTGCCCTGGGATGCAGTCTGGGACAGGCACCCTGTCCACTGCCCCTACGCCTTTTGGGCACAGTTGTCAGGATAGGGGCAAAGCCTGTTTCAACAATATTTTAACAGAATTGTCACCAACATTAGAGAGTAGAGGGGTCAGGCAGTAGGTGTAAGACCTGTCCTCCATTCTTTCCTTCCCTGGTGTTACAAGGGGGCAGAGGGGTACCTGTTTATTTACAGACCTCACCACTGCCAGATGTTCCCCCACTTGAAAATTTGTGTGTAATTAAACTTGGTAGGTGGTTAAATGATAGACCTCCAATTCTTGGTTTTTGATGCTCACTTTTGTGAACTAACATATTACTGATTTATGTTGCTTACTCTTTTTTTTTTTTTTTTTTTTTGCTTTTGGGTCACAACCGGCAATGCTCAGGGGTTACTCCTGGCTCTGCACTCAGGAATCACTCCTGGCGGTGCTCGGGGGACCATATGGGATGCCGGGATCGAACCCAGGCCGGCAGGGCCGGCCGCGTGCAAGGCAAACGCCCTACCCGCTGGGCTATCGCTCCGGGCCCTATGTTGCTTACTCTTGATGGGAAAATAAACTCAGGAAATGGCTGGGTTTCACCAGGCATATCTCTAGCAACAAAGTGAAAATCTATTACCCCCTTGTCACAAATTTAGTGTTTGTTGGAATCTGGGGGATAAAAGTTTATTTTTAAGTGCATGTGGGTGGGTGGAAAGCGGTGGCTTATGCAGATCGTGGTGTGATTGTAGAGTGTCTGCACATGGGACAGCTCTCTGATGACAAGTTATTTTCATCATCAGAGGAGCACTTGCCCCAGTGATCGCACTCACTGGAACTTCTGTCTGTACATTAAAGCAGCTTCCCTCTATTAGGTAATACTGGCTTCGCCACGCCCAGGTTACTGTTGGTCTGTAGAAAAGCTGCATTGCATTCCAAATCCGTTCTGCAGTGAAGACCATTTCTCCCTCTGTCCACCTACCCCTACAGACACCTATAACACAGTTGGTTATAGGTGTAACCTATAACACATTTGCAGCGGAAATGTGTTCTAGACGCTGCGTTTCTAGGGAGACCTATTACGACATGAACTAGAGTGGCTGAGCTTGTTCACTATGGCTGCGTGAACTGTCAGCCCTACAGCGTAACAATTTCTGAGTAAGATCCAAGAGGAAAACCAATGTAGTGAAAGGCCAGGAAGGAAGTTTGCTCGCCTGCACAAGAAGGTGCCTGTGGGGTCAGGCAGGACCATTGTGAAGGATCCGATCTTGGGGTCACTTTCCTCTTTTCTCGCCTTCTCATTTCCCTGGCCAGTTCATCCTGGGTTTAAATCTGAACTTCTGATCTGGCCATTCCTTTTTTTTTTAATTTTTATTTTTTCCGATTTAATTTTATTTTATTATTTCCCCCCAAATATTATTACACCACTTTAGACATACAATTGAAAGATGCTCATGTAGAGTTTTGGTTCTACAGTGTTCCAACACCCATCCCTCCACCCAAACCCATCTCCCATCACCAATGTCCCCACCTCCCCTCCCCCTCCCACACCTCAACTATTTGGCGGGTTCTGTATGTCATTTCTCTCCTCTTTATCTCTCCCCCCCCGCCAAACTTTCCTGCTCTTCGTGGAATGCAGTCATTAAAAGACATCACTGTCTCCACTATTTTAATGGACCGCGGCCGCTTGCGTGGCTGCGTGACCTGGGCTCGAACTGGTTTTGCTCTGTCAATCTGGTTGTGAGGCAGTTTCCCAGCGTCCCGACAGCGAAAATGGTGGCTAGTGTGATGGGCGAGTCTCATCTGGCTGCTTCCGGGACCCCCAGAGGCGATGGGCCCACTCCCAAAACCCATCTGCCCTCCTCGAGGCTCCATAGTCAGCTGGGCCCGGCGCGAGCAGGTTCCAGCCTCCCCAGCCGCTTGTGAGGCTCTGGATGCTATGTGATCTGGCCATTCCTAAATGTCATCTTGTCCCCTTGATCCCAACTCCGTGAGACAGATATCATTCCTGTGGCACAGAGAAGACTGGAAAAGCGGCAGCTGCCCGTGCTCCTTGTCGCTACAGACCTGCGTGTTTGCTGTCTTCCTTCCCTTCCCGTCCTCTCTCCGTCTCCACACTGGCCTTGCTGCCTTTGCCCTTCCACCTGCGGGCGCCTCTGAAATCTCCTTACACTCCGTTTCAGAGCTGTCGCCCCTAGAATCAACGCTGCACATGTGATTAAATCACCTCTGTTTAAACCTGCTCAGAGACTCCGTATTCCATACAAAGGGTGTCTGTCAGGATTTTTGCTTCCTTTCCCTTAGCTGTTGCAGTGACCAGGGGACATTACTCTTAGCTGCGGTGCTACTGAGCTCTGGCTGTGGTGCTCCCCAGGGATCACACCTTAGCTCTGTTCCTCTTACACGTCTGTCTGTGGTGCTCTGACCCCTGTCAGATGTGGGGATGCCACGGTTCCTAATGGCTGTGCAGCCAGCACTGTGGGCTGTAGTTGGGATCAAATTTTTAGCTTTGTGCATGTAAAGAAGCCTCTCCCCCACTGAGGACCCTCCCTGCCTGTAATAACTGAGTCCCAATTCATGCTTTCAAACAGTTCTTTGGGGAGGGGTTGGTATTGGGGCCATGCCTGGTGGTGCTTGAGAGCTACTGTTAGAAATGCTGGGGAACCTTACGGTGCAGGGATTGAATGGGGGTCAGTGGCATGCCGGGCAGCTGCCTTAATCCCTGTATTGTCTCTCTGGCCTTAACATTTTTTTTCTTTTTTTTTTTGGGTCACACCGGGCAATGCTCAGGGGGCTACTCCTGGCTCTGCACTCAGGAATTACTCCTGGCGGTGCTCGGGGGACCATATGGGATGCCGGGATCGAACCCGGCCGGCACAGGCTGGCCGCGTGCAAGGCAAACGCCACTCCGGCCCCATGGCCTTAACATTTTTGTTCGCCACACCACCTGGTTTCCTGAGCACTGCTGGAGCACTCCCTAAGCACAGTGCCAGGAGTAGCCCCAGAGCACCGCCAGGTGTGGTTGAAAGCCTATTATAAGATGAAATTAAATATGTTTAAAAAAGCTGGAGTGAGTGTTAGGGTTCAACTTGCCTTGTATGCAGCCAACTCTGGCTTCATCCTCGACAACACATAACAGTTCTCTGCATACCATTGTAGCTCAAACAACAAAATATCCCCAGGGGCTGGACAAAGAGTACAGGAATTAAGGCACTTGTCTTGCATGGGACTGTGGCATCGCAAACCCTGGTTTGATTTTTCACGACACGACATCTGGTCACTTCTGAGCACAGAGTCAGGAATAGCCCCTGAGCACTGCTGAGTTTGCCTCCCTTTACCCCACAAAATTCGGATTCCACAGAGCCTCCTCTGGGGGCGCAGGAACCTTTGGTGACTTTTGCTTCATATTGATTATGTGACTTTCCAAATGGGTTAAAGATTTACAGCTCCTTTTTGATCTTTGTTTCAAAATATTATTGGATTTGGGTGATTATTTTAAATGCTGAACAATTTAGTATGTATAAAGGTAACAGGTTATTTTTGTTGACATTTCTTTGAATTATGGTCTTAAATAAGGTTTCAGTAACCTAGATTTAGATTTAGAAGTAAATTGTAATTTAGAATTTTTTTTATTTCAGTTTTCAGCCACACTTAAGGGTGCTCAGAGTTTATCCCTGACTCTGTGCCCAGAGATCACTCCTGGTAGTGCTCAGGGTAGTGCATGGGGTGTTGAACTTGAATCAGCTGTATGCAAAGCAAATGCCTTACCCTCTGGCCCCTAATTTAGAATTTATTTGGAGGTTTAGAAATAGATTCACCAATTAAAAACAAATTCACCAGTTTAAATAATTTAAACCTAAATTCAATCCAGAGCATGAATAAAATGTTTCTTTGCATAAAAAGAATTGTTATCAAGAAAATCTATTAACAATCACTATGTTCTAGTAATCAATGTGACTTCTCTCAAAATTTATATTGTTTGTTCAGGTAGGTGTAGTAAGACCCCTTTAAGAATTGGAACTTGCCAACATTACTATATGTATAAAATATGTATGTACATAAAATATATAATATGTGTTACATATAATATGTAATAGGACTATTTTAAATACTGGATTGGA
>JAJIBD010013058.1:0-72702 GCA_021461705.1 Cryptotis parvus | reverse complement strand
AAGGAAGGAAGGAAGGAAGGTAAGGAAGAAAGAATGAACCACTAGCTTCTCTGGTGGTTTTTGTCTCACTCTCCTAACTTGGGCCCAACCAGAGGAAGCCAAACAAGGCTGCAGCCTGACACCTTCTAGAACCTGATTCGCCCAGGCCTCACTCAGGTGTCAAGCCACCGTTCAGCCCGCTGGATCCCATGAGTACATTCCTACTCGTCTCGCGTTCTATCACTCCTGTCTGCCTTGTGACTACTCTAAAGAGGAAGGCAGTCTTGAATACCAAAAGTATTTTATCCAGGACCTTAGAGCCTTCCAGGAGTGTTTCACGAGTCCAGCTTTCCTTCACCACCAAACCACCGCTCGCTCCTCACAGGGGTAAGCCTAACCTGATCCCCTTTGCATCCTAAATTCAACTGGAACATCCTCCACTTCTACCATGCTCTGGCCTTCACCACCTTCACCCATTCTTTGGGGAAGGAGGGAAGAGAGGGCCAAGAGGGAAAAGAGGTAGTAAAGCTCCAGGAGAGGGGTGGAGAAAGGGGAAAGAGAAACAAAGAAATCAGGAAAGTCCAGTGCAGACTGGACACCTTGGTCCTGCCTTCTGCCACATGGAGTTTTGTGGGTTGCTAAATGGTGTAAGCAAGGACTGGGAAATGGGCTGCCCCCTGGTCCATGAGGTACCAAAAAGGGGGTCTTATATGTAATGCGATTGGAGACAATCATGCACTAGAGTCGCTAACGCACTGGATCCCACGGAAAAAGATCACGTGGCCGCCACCTACCAAGATGGTCATGACTTCCTTGTAAAGACTCTGAAGGAATGGTTTGAGGCTCTTCATATCTCCTGAACCAAACTTAGATGCCATTGGGCTAAGCATTGGCACGTGATAGGTCCAATGGAAATGTTACTGGCGCCCGCTGGAGCAAATCAGATAAATAACGGATTCAAGTGATCAAGTGATATGTAAGCTGAAGGAAAGCAACCTGGAAGATTCTAGCCACCCAGAGCTAGATTCCAGCATAAAGCTCTGAGAAATGCTCTGGACCCAAGGTAAGCACCAATGGAGAGTTGATTCTGCTTCATGAGGCCCAAGAGATGCGTTAGGACCAGATAGTGGGAACACAACCAGGTTGCGCCATATCCCTTTCACTATTCACACTCATGCCCTCCCGTGAGCCCGGCCGTCCCCATAACAAATTCTGAGGCGGTGGGGGCCACTGTCCCTCTGGCTTCCTGTTTCTGTGACCTGGCTTCCCTCCTGTGGCTCTCTAGGGGACTCTGAACTTTCCCTATTTTTACCACATTTGTTCCACAGCCTCCTGTGAAACAAGCAGGAAAAGGTATTATTGGGGCATTTTTAGATGATGAGAGAATAATAGTCATGAGGTCACAGACAAATAACTTCCTGGGCTCAGAACTGAGTTGAGGGTATGGCCCAATGGGATGGAAATCCTAAGACTTTAAATCAAAACCAGCGATGTCCAGAGAGCGGCCGTGACAGCACTACGCAGGGTCAGGGGGGAAGTAAGAGCAGGTGTCTGCTGCAGGTGAAGTGGGATCACTCACCAGTCAGAAAGTCGGGGTCTGGGGTGGGCCTCAGAGATCTCCTCTAGACACTGATTCTCCAGGGGACTGTGGCAACCATAGGCCGCCGGGCAGCTGCTGGTCTAAGCCTCGGAGCAAAGTTGTTTTGCCTGGGGAGACAGAGGCAGGCCTTTCATTTATTTTCCTAATTTTGTTTTGTGTTTGGACCACAACTTTGGTGGTTCCCCACACCCAGGTTAGGGAGGCTGGCAGTGTGGAGGTAGCCCAACTGTGGATGAAGGGCACCTAGAAGCAGTGCTCATATCCAAAATGGAATACTATGCAGCTCTAAACAGAGGTCAGAATCATGCAGTACACCATGACATGGAGGTAACCAGAGGACAGCATGCTGAGTAGAAAAGTCAGAAGGAGAGGACAGACACAGTCGACTCTCCCCATACATGGGACTTAAGATACACATTAAGGGGCAACCAATGGCCAAAGGAAACACAATGGGGATTATCCGCAGAGCTGAGTTTGTGGGGGATGGAGAGGTTTGAGAGGGAGGGAGGTGGGTACTTAATTCCAGGTGGTGCTGGAATTAAGTACACAGGAAATTCATCATTAACTCTATTGTATACCACAGTACCTCAGGCAACAAAGATTAAACAATTTTAAAACTTTTGAAGATTTCCAAGTGGCTTTTGTTGATTTCAGTCAACATTTACCACCTTAACTAAAATGAGACAGTATTTGGAAAAGATTAATATTTTAAAATATCAATATTTACAAATACAGAGCCAGGAGAAACCCCTGAGCATTGCCGGTATGACCCAAAAAGCAAATAAATAAATAAATAAAAATAAAAATAGCAATGTATCATTTAAAATTAAGAAAATTAAAAACATACTCATTACATTTTAACAGGTTCTAAAAATTGTGTGGGGAGGCTTTATTTTCTGTGTTCTGATTTGTTTTTGGTCCACATGCAATGGTGCCTCAGGGTTACACCTGGCTCTACACTCAGAGTTCACTCTAGTGGGGCTCAGAGAACCATATGGGGTGCCAAGGACTGAACCTAGGTTGACTGCACACAAGGCAAGCACGTGCCTGGCTCTCTGTGTTATCTCTGGGGCCCAACTGTGCTCTGATCTGGGTATGTCTGACTGAGAATACAACCAACTTCTGGCCTCTGCATTCACGTTAGAGCTAACAGTCTGGCTGGAAGGGAAGCTCTCTCTGTATGCTGGGAAAAGGTAAGACCTCTAATATTTCCTGGAAGGGTCTTTGAAACCTGGCATTTGTCTGAATACCTCAAGTCTAGGAAAAAACTCTTTCCCTGTTCTTTCTACTTCGGGCAAACACAATGAGCTTTGGGGCTGACTTGCATTTAAAATAATCTTGCAGGGGGGCTGGAGCAATAGCACAGTGGGGAGGGCATTTGCCTTGCACACAGCAAACCCTGGTTTGATTTCTGGCATCCCAGTATCGTTCCCGAAGCACCACCAGGAGTAATTCCTGAGTGCAGAACCAGGAGTAACCCCTTAAGCATTGCTGGGTATGACCCAAACAGATAATAATAATAACAACAACAAAACAATAACAAAAAGTACAACAACAATAATAAAGCAATCTTGCAGTTGGCCCCTCCCTGGAGAATCCCTTGGCGTCCGCCTGAAGGAAACACACATCCTGGGTTCTGAAGGACACGTGCAGGTTTGGAGACCATGGGGAGACACTCTGAGGCTCATTTGAGGAAGGGCTCTTAAGGACTCCAAAGCTCCCTGGGGAAGCCACAGAGCAAACAGGAATATGGACCCAAGTTTCACCTGAACGTTCCTCTGAGCACCTGCCCAGCCGCCACCTCCTTGGTGTGGTTGTTGTAGCCGAAGAACATCTCCCCAAAGAGCGTTTGGTTCATGGGGGAGCTCCCTGCTCTCACCACAGTCCCCTCCCTTCTGGGCAGGTCTCTGTGATGAGCTGGCAGGAGCGCCCGTCCATTGCCAGCTTGTAATCCTCGATGCATCTACGAGAAGAAACTCAGGTGAGAGGGGAGCATAGACACGTCCAGCTCTTGGCTGCTGTGCACCTCGACGTGTATTTCAAAAGAGAAAAAGGCCGGAGCAGTAGTCCAGCAGGGAGGGTATTTGCCCGCACACAGCCAACCTGAGTTTGTTCCCCAGCATCCCATGGGGTCCCCTCAGCACCGCCAGGAGAGATGCCAAAAGCATCATGGCAAAAAACAAAAACTAAAATCAAAACAAAACCCAGTGACATAGGAAAAGGAGTTATTCTTTTTTTTTTTTTGCTTTTTTGGGTCACACCTGGCGATGCTCAGGGGCTACTCCTGGCTCTGCACTCAGGAATCACTCCTGGCGGTGCTCGGGGACCATATGGGATGCTGGGGATCGAACCCAGGCCGGCACAGGCCAGCTGCATGCAAGGCAAATGCCCTACCCGGCTGGGCTATCGCTCCAGCCCCAGGAAAAGGAGTTATTCTA
The DNA here is from genome assembly GCA_021461705.1 of Cryptotis parvus. Taxonomy (NCBI): domain Eukaryota; kingdom Metazoa; phylum Chordata; class Mammalia; order Eulipotyphla; family Soricidae; genus Cryptotis; species Cryptotis parvus. The sequence continues at coordinate 68,685 of JAJIBD010013058.1, read as the reverse complement.
CCCTTGAATTACATGGTCGATGTAACCCAGTAGGTGGGGAAGATGCGCTTTCATGAGTGAAGACTGGGATATCCCAATGTGATTCTGTCTCTGTGATTACTCAATTTCTCAAGCGTGTAAACAAATCTATCAAATTACATGATCCGATACAATCTGTGACCTTTCGTGGACATAGAAGAACTGTTAAGGTTTTGGAGCATGCTTTCTCTCCCTTTATTTATTTTTGGTTTTTGGGGGTCATACCCAGAGAAGCACAAGAGTTCCTCCTGGCTCTGCACTCAGGAATTACTCCTGGTGGGACTCAGGGGACCATATGGGATGCTAGGGATTGAGCGAGGGTCGGCAGCGTGCAAGTCAAGCATGTTCCCCATTGTACTATCGCTCCACCCTCCTCTCTCTCCTTTTTAAAGGTTTGTGGTGTCCCCAAAGTTAAACTCTGAGCACCAGACAATTGTCCCTCTTGCCCTCTCTCCCTTCCTAGAACACACACGGGCTAGTTGGCACAAGGTGGGTGGTAACAAATGCAACTCAACAGATGTATTTGCTGAGCCGGTTCCTTGCGGTAACTTCGGGCACAACACACCCTGGTTCATGGAAGTGGGCCAACCACAATGAAAGCACATACCAGAGATGGGGAAATGGAGAGCTGGCTGCCCCTGATGGGATGGGGTTTCACAAGAAACTGAATAGGAAAATCGCTCAATTGCAAGGAAGGAAGGAGGAGGCACAGGAAAACAACACCACCTCAATGCCCTGACAACACAGGCCAGCTGTTTTCACCAGTACTTTTGAGAACATTAAACAACCTTGAATAACTGGATCACAATGCACTTTGTCACCGCCAGCCTACTGGTGGCAAAACCCTGGAGGGCAAGAGATGTCTGTCCATCCTCTGTGCACCGCAGAGGTAAGAAGTACCTTCTCTGTGGGGGACGGGGTGGGAAGGGTGGACAGATAAACCAAAATTAGAAAACTGGATCAAACGCATAAATTTCACGTGAAACCTTTAATGGTACGGTAAAGTATCATCTTTAATGAAATGGGGGCTGGAGCGATAGATAGTACAGTGGGGAGGGCATTTGCCTTGCATGTGGCCAAGCTGGGTTCAATCCCCAGCATCCTATCCTGAGCACCGCCAGGAGTAATTTCTGAGTGGAGAGCCAGGAGCAATCCCTGAGCATCACTCACCAGGAGTGATCCCTGAGCAGAGAACCAGGAATAAACCCCAAGCACCACCGAGTGTGGGTGTGGCCCCCAAAAAAACAAAAAATAGGACAAAATTGAAATGGACAGCACTATTTCATAAAAGATGTCTTTTTTTTTTTTTGGTGCTTTAGGTCACATACAGCGATGCTCAGAGGTTGCTCTTTCTTTGCACTCCAGGAATTACTCCTGATGGTGCGCAGGGGACCATATGGGATGCCGGGATTGAACCTGGGTCAGCTGTGTGCAAGGCAAATGCCTTCCCCACTGTACTATCACTCCAGCCCTGCCTGTCCCCTCTTTCTTCAGTAATTGTTTCTATTCCCAAGACCCTGGGAACCTAGTGCCCCCAAATCCCTATTTTGCACAGGCTGGCTAAAAACAGCTGGGAAAGGTTTGTTTTCAGTTCTACATTGTGTGTGTGTGTGTGTGTGTGTGTGTGTGTGTGTTTGGGGGGCACACTATGGTCAGTTTCCTCTTCTCCTGGGTGGGCCCAGCTTGTTCTTGAGGGGCTCTGCCCAGCCCGTTCTCTTCTCCAGAGCACCTGCACCCTATGAGGCCCCCGACTCACCCGCAGAACATGAGGATGTTGTACAGGGCGGGGTCGTCCTGGAAAGGCGCCATCTGCTGGAGACAGAGCTGCTCGCAGCCGCCGTTGAAGCCATCTGAGCAGTCCACCCCGATGTGGCGGTCATAGCAGCCAGAGCTGTCCTTCATGGGGCTGAGTCCAGAGGGACACTGACACAACCAGAAAGCAGACACACCGCAGGGTGGAATCGGGGCTAGGGGTGACCCAATGAAGCCTGTTGGAAGCCGTCCCTCGGCCTTCACTGAAAACATTCCTGTGGGCTGGGATTCCTGCCAGAGCAGGGAACCTTTTTAAAAATTTTTTAAAATTGAATCACAGTGAGGTACACAATTACAAAATTGCTCATGATTGTGTTTCAGTCATATAATGTCCCGGCACTGTCCCTTCCCAGTGCACATTTCCAATCACCAGTGTCCCCAGTTTTCCTCCTGTCTCCTCCACCTATGGTAAGCTCTCTCTCTCTCTCTCTCTCTCTCTCTCTCTCTCTCTCTCTCCCTCCCTCCCTCCTTCACTACTTCCTTTTGGGCCTTATGATTTGCAATGATATACTGAATGCTATCTGGTATATCCTTTTACCTGCTTTCAACACTCAGTTCCTGTCCAAAATGATCATTTCCAACTATTATTGTCAACTGTTCCCTTCTCTATCCTAACTGTCCTTTGACCCACACACACTCCTGTGGAAAGTTTCAAAAAACACTGATCCCCGTTTTTCCTGGCCTTGGATATTAATCTATTTTTAATATCCACAAATGAATGCAGTCATTCTATATCTGCTCCCTCTTTTCGGACTCATTTCATCCAGCATGATACTTTTCATGTCCATCTATTTATAAGTATATTTCATGACATCATTCTTGCTAATGGCTGCATAGTATTCCATTGTGTAGATGTACCACAGTTTCTTTACCCAATTGCCTGCTCGCACTCGGGTTGTTTCTAGATTCTGGCTGTTGTGAACAGTGCTGCGATGAACATAGAAGTGCAGATGGCATTTCTGCTGTGTGTGTGTTTGGGCAAGCTTTCATGAACCCCCCCCAGATGCAGATCATACATGGGGGCATGGAAGTCAGGTCCTGTGAATGTTCTGGAAGTGGGGAGCTTTGTCACAAGATGGTAGGGTGGATGAACTTCAGTGAGTGCCAGGGAAAATGCACACACGCAGCATGGCCCTAGGGCAGGGAGAAGACACACATCATTTGAACTCAGGGTGGATTGGACTTTCTGTGTTCATGCGTCTGCTTGTTTGGCCTGAGCCAGGGCTGGTGTTCAGGGAACAGCAGAGAGAGGGAATTGCTCTTCTTCTCATAGGGAGTTTTCTCTTCTCCCCTCTCAGGGATCAGGGATCCTATGACACACAGACAAGGGTATCTGCATGTGACAGCCCCACATTTCCCCATTGGGGCTGTCCTGTATTGGTGACACCCAAGCTCTCTGGATATTCTTACTATGAGACACTTAGCTGTTCACATCCTCAATGAAATGCCAAGAACAGAAACAGAAAAAGGAATCTGGGGGCTCGGTGAGCCTCGGGGCTTCATGAAGCACTCCTTATACCAGGCTGAAGCCACTTATCCAACTCATGTGGCAACCCCCCCTGGCCACCAAATGGGTCCCAAACAGAGGGCAGGGCATGCTGAAGGACAGCAGAGGGCACTGTCTCCCACCTCACCTTTATCCTCTGTTTCCACATGAACCAAGGATGTCACAGAGTGAGGACTTGGTGAGGTGATCACCCCACTTCATAAAGGCAGAAACAGGCTCAGAAACCTTAACTTTCCCCAAGCCTCACCTAGCCAATCAAGGTAGGAGCACTCCTAAACTCCAGCAGGCTGACCAGAAGGCGGCATTTGGTCAATCCTGAGTTCCCACCCCAATCCTCACTGTGGGAACAACAGGTACTTGGGTAGCTCCAGTCGCCATATCCTCCTGTGATAAATATGGGAACTGGAGTCCCATGGAATATACCTCTCCTGCTCAGTCCTCTGATCTTCTGCCTTTCTCTCTCTGTCTCTCTCTCCTGCCAAAAGTCACGTGTGCTCTGGAAAAACTCACTCTCCTCCCTGGCCCCGTTCACGAGGGAGGCGTACTGTAGAACATGAGCCATTTAGCTAACATGAATTCTGGAATTTCCCAAACAAATGCCCCTCACCCCCCAAGCACCTGCCAGGCCTCCCTTCTGGCCCACTCCACTCCTCCTCATGCAGTCAGCTGGAATTTTCTAGAAGATAGCATCATTTCAAGACACCTTGAGGGGCAATGCTGTGCTGAGCCAACAAGGATGTTCTGAGGCTGAGAAACAAGCAGCGTGAGGCAGCTGAGGATTGTACCCCAACTTTGGCAAGCCCTCCCCACATCCATCTACGGCCACAGCTGCCCAGCTGTTCAGCCAGATGTGGTACCAGAAGGCTTCAGAACTGGGCAGCAGCCCGGTGTTGGTGGTGGGGACTGAAACCCAAAAGTTTGATGAGAACAATCGGAGCTACTGATGTCGCTGAGAATTCTTTCCGCCTTCTTCTTCTCTTACTTAAGCTGTGAAAAAGCCACTGACTGGAGCCAGATTCAGGCGTCCTGCTATTCCCGCCTTATGGGGTCTCTACCACAGTGCCAGAGTCTCCTCACAGTCACCAGCCAGGGCCCCTCCAACTCTCAACCTCTCTGAATGTCTGCCAAGCCTTTACCAAAGGCATCCCAAAAAGAACCTGAAAAACCTTGGTTCCAGAGTCCCCAGCACTGAGGTCCACAGTGGTCCCTGCTGTCCAGTACCAGACCATTGTATCTAGATATTCTCTTAGGAGTTGAAAGCAAAGACAGAGGCCGCTACCTTGCCAAGCTGGAGCAAAAGCTAAACTTGAGCTTCAGGGATGAGCTCACGTTCTGTGCAGGTTAGCCTATGGGTATTATCCTCCTTCTCAACAACCCAGGGGGACTTGTCCACCCTCGCTGGACACAGAAAGACTGGCTAGAATTTGTTTCAGGTCCCCGTGGTGATTCATACGTGAAGCTTTGATCTTTTTTGAAGCCCCAAAAGCACATGTGTGTCTCATCTAGGCTGTTTCCTAAGAAAGACTGGGTGCATTAGAATCTGAAGGGAAGAGGCAGGAGCTCTGCGGGTGAGCAAATCTGTTGCTGTAGATTAGCTGGTGTTTGGATAGAAAAGCGATGGCTAGTTCCATGCTCTGGGATCAGCCATGGATGTGACTCCAGCTCCGTGCCTGGCTGTCTCTTACACACACACACACACACACACACACACACACACACACACACACACACACTCCTCACCCCCATTACCACCACCACCAGAGCAACACACAGTTGCAAATTCTCCTGAGCATTGACCTTGAAGACAAGATTTTCATCCCAACTCAGCAAACCACTCTCTTCTCTGAACCGGAACTGGCTTGGACTAAGGCTCTGAATAAGCTGGTTCTGAAAGATTTCCTCTGCCCCCCTTCCAAAATAAAAAAAAGAAAACACAAAGAAAGAAAAAGACAAAAAAGAAGAATTCCTCCTTCCCCTTGGCTGTACGTTGCCCTGTGCCCCACTTCCCTTCCCCATCAGCTTCTGGTGAATGTTGCCTGGGTTGGGGTCAGGATCTGCTCTGGAGCTGGGGGGTAATTAGCTTTGAGGAGAGGCTGGGAATTCCCTTGTTACAAACGCCAATCCTTCCTTCGTCTCCTTTTAGGAACCCTCCAATTGGTCTGCAGCCAAAAACCCGCTGCTCAGGACAGCCCCAAGGAGACCTGTTAACCCCTCTTTGCAGAGATCCGAGTCAGCTGTCCGAGGCCTTTATAAACCATGGTTGAAGCTCCCATTTATTCTGTCCACAGCCTGCCCTCTTCCCATCCCCATCACGGAGGCTGAATCCATGCGTTTCCACTTCGGTGACCCCTAAAACACACAAGGTTAATCATCTTCACGGAAGCTCACTTCTGGGCTTATCACTGGTCTAGGCCCTAATTTGCTAATGAGATTAAAATGCTTTTTCTCCTTTCGTTCTTTCTCCACAGTGTCTTGCCACTCTTTTTCCCACCCATGGTCTAAGGTTAATAGATGGTTGAGACGTTCCAGCCAAATCGCCCTCAAACAGACTTGCTATGGGGCTGCTGCGTGGAGATGCCCTAGGGGCACAGAGCAGGATTTTGGGGTAGCAGCAGGGACTGGACCCAGATCTCATTAGTAAGCTTTGCTCTGGCTTGGTGCCCACCCACTGGGCTTCAATTCTCTCCTCCCACCAAGCCACCCCTTTCCTGGGAAGCCCTGGAAGTCCGGCGTTTTCTCGGAGTGCCTCATCTCAGATCCCATCTGCTTGGCTGCATCTGTTTTTTTGGGGGGGTACCTGAATGTTCAACCATGAGGAACAGAAGGTTGGGGCTCAGTGGGGGGGGCCACCCCAGTTTCCCATACTGCAGTGAGTGCAGTTGGAGCCTCTACAAAGAAAGAGGGTCACTGGCTGCCACACAGAGACTTGGGGAACAGCAAAGCCACCCCAGACCCACCTCTACCTGAAGGGTGCTGTTCCAGCCCGCAGTAGAGTAGGATCCCGCCTGGGGAGTCATAGGCTCTGCAGCCAGACCCTGAGTCCACTGCCAAGCTCCCACGCCTGGGGCTCTTTCCTGACCTCCCAAACTATGTGGCCCCATGACCTCAAAGCCTACAGCTGTTCCCCAGCTCTGCGACCATGCAAAGCACTTTTGTTGGAGAGTCAGTATGGGGCATCCATACTGATGAGTTAATGCATATTCATGGGGATTATTCCTGTGGGCTCTGTCTCAGAACCCAGCGTTTAAAGCACAGAAATACACCAGCGAGGCACCATGCCAGGGACAAGGGGCTTAATTCACTACCCCCCAAATCAGGGGGTGACAGGCAAACCCAAGGGGGACAGGGAAAGTGGGATGCTCATGGAGGAGGGATTGCAGGAGTGAGTCCCGTGTGCACCCAGAATGAGTAGCCGGGCTCTGGGGTTCATGCTGGGTTCATGCCTGTGTCCATGAAGACAGATGGGAAAGAGAGGAATTCAGGGGAAACTGCTCAGAATTCTGGGTCTCTTTGGGAGGAGCTTTATGCAGGGAAATTCACTCTACGAGAACCCAGCTGGGAAGCCTATTGCCTCCAACACCCAAGAGGGTGGATTTGGGGGTGACCTCACCCCACCTCCCGCTGCTTTTCGGAAACATTTCTTGTGTTACCCTGGTAGTCTGCAGCTTTGCCGTCCTCTCCTGCGGGTCCTGACAAGACCTCTCTACCCTCTTCTTCACTTCCTTTTTCGCCTCCAATATCTCAGTCTCCTTCCTGTTGTCAGGGAAGTCCCTGAGTGGACAGGGACCCCATGGCCAGAGCGGGAGGTCCAGGACAGCACCTCCTCCCCCAGACTCCCCAGTCCCCACACATGGCTGCCCCTCACTGTCCCCGTGTCCCAGTGAGGGGCGTCCCCATCCTGCCTTCAACATGCAGAGTTGAACGCCAATGACCAATGTGAAGACACAGCTGTACAGCTCTGTCTCCCGGCCCCTCTCACCCAATAGCCAGAGTGGATTGGAACTCCCTTTAGTTCACAGGGGCCACGGGACTGAGAACCAGAGACAAAGCCACATAGACCAATGCCAGTACTTGGTGTTGTGGTCCAAATGGGGACAGCTCTGTCCCTTTTTCTCCTCTAACGCAACTCATTTCTTTAACCCTCTGGGCTTGAGCAACTAAAATCTTCTGCTGGGGTCCATGTCACTGAGTCCGTTAAGCAGATTTCCTCCCAAGCATTCTGGGGCAAGTAAATTGAGTCTATTTTCTGCGAGAGTCTATAGGAGAGATGGGAGCCACACAATGATGGGTCCGACTGTGCCCAAGACTAGAAATCAGAAGCCTGCCGAGGAGGTGGTGAATCTTTCAGGGGGGAAGCAAGGTCGGCTTCAGGGTTCACTTTAGCCTCCAGGTGGACGGAGCCACCCCAACCCTCTCTCTTAGCCATAGTGCATTGCCATTTCTCCACAGGCACTCCTCACCCCTGCCCCTGTGCCAAACCCGCAGGATGCAGGATGGATGGACAAACAGACAGACAGACAGGCGGGTGACATACCACGCAGCCCGTGGAGTCGAGCTTACGGTCCGAGATGCAGCGGAAGTTCTTCCTGCAGCCTCCGCTCTCCTTGCTGCAGTCGCGCAAACGGGCCCGAAGGAGTCCAGCAGCACCTCCAGGCTGTCGAAGGAGGACGAGGTCATCAGCTCCTCCCCTGCAGGAGAGATGAGTGGGGCATCATGGGGGCTCGGGGCACACCGGCAGCGCCCCAGAGCACCACCTCTCAAGCCTTCTCTGTTCCTCCCTGTCCCTCTTACCAGGGTGAAAGCGCCGATGCCCTCCCAGCCTTTAGCTGAGCAATAACTGAACATTCTAGTTGGGAAAGGGTCCACAGGAAGGGGCTGGAGCGATAGCACAGTGGGTAGTTTGCCTTGCATGTGGCTGACATGCATGTTCAATTCCCAGCATCCCATATGATTCCCTGAGCTCTGCCAGGAGTAGTAATTCATGAGCACAGAGGCAGGAGTCAGCCCTGAGCAGAGTCAGGTGTACCCCCACTGCCCAAAAAAGAAGGAGGATCTCAGCTTGGGCTCAGAACTGGATATTGGAGGGGCCGCTGAAATGGTACAGTGGGCTGGGCACTTGCCTTGTTCGCAGCTGACCGGGTTTGATCCGCAGCATCCCATAGGGGCCCCTGAGACCACCAGGAGTGATACTGGAGTAAGTCTTGAGTATCACCAGGTATAGCCCCAGAAGCAAAATAAAAAAAATCCTCCTGGGGTGTGAGCACTCAAGAATGTGAGTATTAACTCTCCTGAGCATGAGTATTGGGGGCTCCACACTGACCCAGATGGGAAGTAGGTCCCACCTGGGGTCAAGGGAGGTGGTGGTCCCCTGCTTATCCCACCGCAAAGCTGGTCCCAGCACCTTGGGCCTTTGGGAGAGTTTGTCCCCCCCATGGGCCCCATCCCCCAGTGCTGGGGTCACTCACCGGACCTCCACCGCATCCTCCATTACGGTCATGTCCGTCTTACACTTGGCCGAGGGGTTGATGGCCAGCTCCGCTGGAGGGATCACGAAGCTCTTACTGAGGGGCAACCACATGCCCTCGCCCAGGGTATAAGTGAACCTGCAGGGACACCCCCACATCAGCTGCTGGCCCTGGGAGGGGAGGGGACCAGCCCACCATCCCTGACTAGAGACCAGCAGTCATGCCTTGGGCTCCCTCTGCAGAGAGAGGTGCTCTCTGAACATTTGGTGAACAGGGTCCATTCAGTCCAAGGAAGGGGGCTCAGGTTCCTATGGCCCAGTGGGAGGGGGAGTCATGGAGGTACCCCATTCACATGGGTGGGTCAAACCCCTAACCTGCAAATTGAAAGTGGTAGGCATGATGCCAGAGAGAGAAGGAGAGGAGAGAGAGAGAGAGAGAGAGAGAGAGAGAGAGAGAGAGGTGCCTGTCATAGAGGCTGGGTGCAGAGGCTGGTGGTGGCAGGAGGGAAATTGGGGACATTGGTGGTGGGAAATGTGCACTGGCAAAGAGACAGGTGTTGAAACCCAATCAGAAACAACTTTGCCACTGTGTATCTCACTGTGATTCAATTAGAAATAAGCGGGGTGCTTGCATTTCCAGTCAAACTTCAGTCAAGGGGCATAGTAACCTCTCCGTGCCCCATCCCAGGGCCAGCTCCCCCCACCTACAGCCATGCAGGAAACTCCCAAGGGCAGGGAAGGAGACAAAAGCCCCTTTTCCAGGTGGTCGGGAGGGGAAGGGAATGGGCAGAGCTTTAAAGCTAGGGGAGCAGAGAAGACATCAAGCAGCAGCCTGGGACCCCGCTGCCTGCCCTGGTGCCCATATGGGGAAGAACATTCTGAGCTTTGGGGGGTTGTGGTTGGCTACAGAAACAAGGGCCACATGGAATAAAAGACTCTATCAGCATTTCTAGGGAGCCCTGAAGGAAACGAGGAGACAGCGTTTACGGGTTCATTCATTGAGTTCCAAAGACATTCAGAGGCACTGTGATGTCAGCCCAGAATAGGTTTTGGATAAAAGCCGGTGTGAGTGGGGTGTCACGGGGCTTTGGCACTCAGGGGTCCTTCCCCCCCACTCAATGTGGAGGGAGCAGTTGCAACAGACCTACACTCGCCTCCCTCCACCCACTCTCCCCTTTCTCCCCTTTGCTACTCCCAGGTTGTCCACGTGTCAGGAAGTAAACTTCTGAGGACATGAGATTTATTTTGGGGTGTGACAGGGGAGGCTTTTTGGGTCACACTTGGTGATGCTCAGGAGTTGCTCCTGGCTCTGCACTCAGGAATTACTCCTGGTGGTGGTTGGGGGACCCTATGGGATGCTGAGGATCGAACCCATATCGGCAACATGCAATGCAAACGCCCTAACCGCTGTACTATCTGTCCTGACATGAGCTATTTTAGGAGAAATGGAGCCCTTCCAGAACGCTAGCTCCTGGGGTCCAGCAGCCATGCCTGATGCAGCCACACTCCAAAAAGAGAGCCGTGCCTGGCTCTTCAGCATCAGAAAAATAAGGTACTACTTCCTGGTGGGATGTCCAGGGAGAGGCCATCCGGTGGGCCAGTGGATGTGGCCAGGACTGTGGAGATTCCTGCTCACTTCTCAACCTTGGGCTTGATTCCCAACTTCTCGGACTTTGGGGTCATCCCATTATGCAAAAGCAGCATGTCCCTGGCCAGCTTTGATTAAAGGCAGTGGTATAAAGGGAAATAGGGAGGACCTGTCACTCATCTGGGAAAACCTCTGCTCATCTCTGAGCCCCAAATCTCACCCAGGAGCACCCCCAGCTCAAGCTCCAGAAGCACCTTCAAAGGCAGCAATGGGGTTAAACAGAGACTGTGGAGAGCACTCAGGGGAGCACCCAGGGTGGGGCTGACCCCTGCCCCAGTCAGATCCCCATGAGGGCAGTGGCCAAACTAGCTCTGCCTCAGTTTCTGCTTTTGTCATGAAAGCAAGAATCCTCTTGGAGACCTTTTTCCTTTGAATATGGGAATATGGATCTATCCTAAGAGTGATACAGAGGGGCCAGAGTGATAGCATAGTGGGGAGGGCATTTGTCGTGCATGCAGCCAACCCGGGGTTCAATCCCTGGCATCCTCTATGGTCCCCTGAGCACCACCAGGAATAATTTCTGAGTGCAGAGCCAGGAGTAACCCCCTGAACATAGCTGAGTGTGACCCAAAAAAGAAAAAAAAACAGGGAGTCATGCAGTAGAGAAATGGAGGGTGAAGTGGAGGGGGAATTCTGCAGGGGACCGAATCCTATACCTATGGTACAGGTGACCAGAGGGTCATGAAGGGGGTCACCACTCATTCTTTTGGGCAATATTCTGCCTAAATCAAAGACATTCCGCTTCCTGGTGGACCAGAAAGGTGGGCCAGCCTGAGTGGAAAAGAACTGCAGGGGCCACTCCCAGAGGTTGGTCATGGGGCCCTGTTTCTCCAATTTGCCAACCAAAAGTTGAAGCGTCGTAGCTAGTTCTTAAGGTCAAGTCTATGTAAGTGCCAGAGGAAGGTTGAGCTGATTTTCCAGGATGAGGGGGTGGGGTGCTCCTAGCAAAGAATTAGCCCCTGCCACAGACTTCTGCTAGTGAAATTCTAAAGCTCTCTTTCATCTGCAAAATCCAAGAAGCAGCTCCACAAGCCAAATATAGAAGCCCCATCAGAGAAAAGCTTTGCCCTGAAATCTCATCTGTCCCTCATTCATGCCGACTTGGCAGGAATGACTTTGGCAAGCCAGCACAGAGAAGTCACTTAGCATAGGGGCCTCGTCTGCAATGGGGCTGGTCTTGTGACAGTGGGTGGTGGCTACCTAAGGGAGGGCTTGGCACCTTGTGTAGGCTGAATTTAGGGCAGTGCGGGTTCAGCAATGTGAATGGAGCTGGGGAATGTGGTTCAAACAGAGTGCAGGCCCCAACTTGGGTTCCCAGGCACCACGTATTTCTCCCTTTCCACAGTTCTCTCTTCTCTGGCATTGCTGGATATAGATTGTTGGACCCAGCTGCCCCCAAATAAACAAAATGGAAAATAAATAAGGTTGTTCAATGGCATTCAACCATGGAAAGATGAGAACATCAGCGTTTTCAACCCCATTTCACAGGGAAAGGGACAGGGACAGGGAAGGACATAATGATGAGCAAAGGAACCAGTAAAAAACCACTGAATCTGTAAAGAAATTATAGTTGTATGGGGCTGGAGTGATAGTACAGCGGGAGGGCATTTGCCTTGCATTGGCTGGCCTGGGTTCTATCCCTGGCATCCCCATATGGTCCCTCGAACACTGCCAGGAGTAATTCCTCAGTGAAGAGCCAGGAATAACCCCTGAGGATTGCTAGGTGTAACCCAAAAAAGCCAAAAAAAATGTACAGTTATAATTTGGAGAGACAGTAGACAGAATATGGCATTTGCTTTGCAAGTGGCTGATCTGGATTTGATCCCTGGAGCCCCACATGGTCAAAAGGGGCCCTACCAGGAATGATCCTTGAGTGCAGATCCAGGAGTAAGCCTAATCACAGCTGGGTATGGCCCCCAAAATAAAAATCTAAAAAAAAAAAATTAGGGTCACTGACCAGGTCATGGAATTTTCTGGAAGGGATACTGGCTATTAGTTTATTCAAATCCCAAGAGGTGGTTTGGACAAAAAGTTCCTAGTATGTGAAAACAGTAGATCACCACCCCTAACTTCCATGGAAAAGACTCAAGCATGGTGGGCCCCAGGATGAGCCACTGGGTAGCCCACAGGCTCCTGGCAGGGCTGACAGCACAGCCTCAGCGCTGAGCCCCTCTGCAGAGATGAGGCACCGCGCCCTGCCTGCAGCTGAAAGACTTAAACCAACAAACGGAGCTACTGGGTACGGAAACTGGCAGCCTGTCCCAGAGTCAGAATCTGACCTTTAGGCAGCCAAGAAAGTGATCCATGCTCACCAAACTCTGCCAGCATCTCCATCTGCCTTATCTCTATTCCCCTTCCAAGGCCCTGGCCAGCCAGCCAGAAGCTCGAGGCTGACTCAACCAGCAGCCAGATGATAAATCATCAAGGCAGCATTGAAAGGCTCATATCAGAGTCCAAGGGATGCAGCTGACATTTCTCGTAGCACAGGCCTCGATCAAGCAGTCTCAGATCATGTTCTGAACAAGACTCAACAGGCCCTGAGGAAGACACTTGGGAGGAAATTGGGCAGGGGCAGATCCAGGAAGTAGGCAAGTATGAAAATCTGCCTTTCCAGTTAGGAATTTAATGCCCTGTTTGACCCAAGCCAGCCAGAGTAAGGACAGGAGAAGCAGGTCCCAGCACTGGGCACCAAAGATAGCAGCCACACTAACCCCAGGCCTAGGCAGGTAGTCCTGTAGCTCGTGTCTATACAGACCATGTGGGAAAGTGAGCCATATTCCCTTTCCTCCTCCCAACAATGCCATTCCATAGTTCGTTTATCTTCTGCCACCAGATTCTTCTCCTGCAGGGTTACTGACTCTCTCTACCACAGAAAGATGGTTCAAGCCCCTACAATCAGGTCAAGCACCATTTTTGACACTTAACAGGGACCCCAACAAAGACTCCGAGTGATATCTTAAGTGCTCAGTCTGGTCTTAGTCTGGGGGATGCAATTCCAGCTAAGTGTGGCTTAAACTTGATGAAAATCCCATCAATCATGGTTGGTATCCAATTTTGTTTTTGTTTTTGGGCCGCAGCTGGCTGTGCTCATGGCTCCCCTCCTGGCTCTGTTCTCAGAGCTGACTCCCTGGCAGAGCTCATGGGACCCTATGGGATGTTGGGGACCAGAACCGGGTCAGCCACATGCAAGGCGAACACCCTCCCTGCTGTCCTGCTCTGCCACCCCACCCCCAAATCTTCCTCTGCTTATCAACTTATCTCATAAGCGCTATTCCTGAGGTCTGTGGGTAGAAATTTGGGAGGCAGGAAAACATTCAATTTGATCAGGAGGGTGGTAGGTACAGGAAAATAATAATGAAGCAGAGCTGAGCAGAGCAGGAGGCAGGGGCGGGTGAAATTCACTTTGAACAACTTAAATTTCCATGAGGAAGGTGCAAATTAGATGCAAAACGGAGAGGCAGAACCTGACATTAATTGCCTGTTCGGTGCCCATCGCTGTGCCAGGCGCTGGCCCTGCATGAGCTTGTGTATTGCCCACAACAGTGGTGCCAGGCAGGTAAACAGAGCCTGGTTAACAACTACAGAAGAAACTGGAGGCTCTGAGGAAAGAGAGAAATAGCTGGGGTGCGCAGAAGTGGCAGAGGGGCAGCACAAGAGCCCCCTAAGAACCAGGCCAGATCCTGGGTGGAAGAAAACCACCCCTTTGGTTATTAGCGGGCAAGAAAGATTCTAAGGTGTGAACTAGAAAAGCAAATTCTAGGTAGAGGCTTGAAGATGTGTTTAAATAAGTCCTGAGACAAGCACTTACCTGAATATTTTATCTGAAGGTTGTTCTCCCAAAACCAGGTCAAAACCTCGTTGAAATATCGTGTAAGGCCAAGGCCTAAAGGGAGAAATGGTATTTAATTAAAGTCAACCCTCCCACTTTACCCCCCCCACACCCTATTCTGTTCGAGGAAGACACCAAGGTCGGTGCAGAGGCGCCAAGGCAAAGACCCTCACTTCTATTCTCACAAATCCCGCTAAGGGGGCCTGACTGATAGCTCAGTAGGTAGAGCATTTGCCTTGCATGGTCAACCCAGGTTTGATCCCTGGGCCCCATATGGTCCCCTGAAAACCACCAGAAGTAATTTATGAAGGCAGAGCAAGGAGTAACTCCTGAGCATTGCTGGGTGTGACCCAAAGGCAAAAAAAAAAAAGGAATCCCACTAAGGGAGACCTTAAATGCTGCAGTCAAGCAAGAATGGAGTCAAATGGAGGCATCATGAACCCCAGTAGAATGGCAGAGTAAAAGTTTATGTATGAGACTCAACTTGGGGCACCATTCCTGGGCCTTCAGGTAGTAATTTAACAAAAACTTGATTCTGTAACTTAGGAAAGAGAGACAACTGATTTCTCAGGGAGGACGTTAGCCCTAAGAACTAGACTGTAGGTTCAGAATACCTGGTTTGCTACCGAATCGACTGGCTTCAGGCACATGATCCGTTTGGTGACACCCACTTTTTCTTTTGTAAAAAATCAAGTTCATAGAAGCTGGACAGATAGTATAGGCCAAGCCCAGTTTGATCCCATGCCCCACATATGATTCCCTGAGCACTGGCAGGAGTGATCCCTGAGCACAGAGCACTGAGCCAGGAGTAAGCCCTGAGTACCAGTGGGTGTGGTCCAAAAGCTCTTCCTTTCCAGTCAGTTAATAATTGGGCTCACAGGCCAGAGGGAAGAACAAGCAAGGTGGGGTCTCAGGTGGAGAACTCCCCATGTCCCTTCTCTGACAAGTAGAGTCTGGGTCACTGGCGGGTGCACACATAGTTATTGATCATTTACTCATTTCTACCAAAAGAAGAGAGGTAACATTTTAAAAAACATCCTTCTCAATGACAATAACAATATCCCTGGTGAGCATGCAGAAAGGAACTCAGTGATTTCACTGAAAGGGTACACATCTTTTCCTTCACCCCAGAGGCCAACCCAAATATTCCTCACTCAAAGCAGACTGGGTGAATCTAGATTCAGGGACTGACAGTTGAGTCCTGGCTTTGTGAAACCTGCTCTGAGCTTCCCAGGGTGTGACTATGGACTCTGAAGGTCTATGAAACATCAGGAGAAATAAATCGATACAATTATGTTTTGGGGGATGAACCAAAATTAGACATGAACCTAATGGTGATGGTGGGTGCAGATGCTACAATTCTGCAGAGGACATTTGGGAGTTTTCTGGTGGGTGTTCTAAAAAATACCACAAGGGTCGGAGAACATTATGGTCCCGGAGAAGGCCAGATTATTCTAACATTCTGGGTAACATTACAGAACAAATAGAACAACAAAGTCCCCATTATATCCTGTAAACCTTCAACTATTGTCTTGTGTTTTTGTGTTGGGGCCACCTGAATGATCTGAGCCTAGAAATAAAGTCCATTCATACAGAAGCACCAGTTTGCACTATTTGAAGAACAAGGACTAGTCTGGGAAGACAGAAGGAGGGAAGAAGCAACATTATTATTTGAAAAAAAAAACTTGCCAAGCTTTGTTCACAATCTTGGAAAATCCTATCTCTGCAGTACAATTCATGGACTTGGGGTGCCATTGGAGCATCAGCTTCTATGGCTCTTGCATACAACCCCTTTTACATGATAGGTTACTAACATAGGCTGTTGGGTTCGACAGAGCTGAAAATCACCAACTAACCCAACAAATGAATGGTCCCTAAGAAGCTTATTTTTATTTACACTAGATGCCCTGGGATCATATTAAATGGCCCTGGTCCAGTGCTTTACACTTTTCTTTTCATTGGAGATGACCCAGAGCGAGGTCTGTGGCTGATACTTTGTGTGTATGTGTGTGTGTGTGATTGTATGTACTAGTTTATGGGCAGCAAAAAAAAAAATCAACTGATTCAAGAAAAAGCCTAGAAATCGCAAGAAAGAAAAAAAAATGTGCCATATGATCCCAGGCACCTAGAAAGGGCAATAAAACAAGAAGAAAGGCACATAGCCCAATTGATGTCTCTTTTGGGCAAAATCACATTTTATTTACTATCAGTTTAATCATTTCAAATAACACACATTTTGCCTTTGAGTCATTTCGAGTACTCAAAACTGGTACAATATGTAATTAGAGTTCATTCTTGGCACAGTTCCTAGGTTGTTGGAAAAATATATTTGGGGTAGCCAAATTTTAGGACGGGCTTTGATTACAACGTGAGCAATTTCAGCATGTTGCACAGCATAAATAAGGCTGTATCCAGGCCTGAGGTGATGAGTCAGGAAGTCGGGTAACAGTGATGAAACACAATTTGCCATGTAGATACCTGATAAGGTCAGAGAAATGCCCGGTTCTCAAGGGACTAGCTCCACAGAAAAGCAACTCAATTCCTTAGAGTGCAGAAGCCAAAGCACCCCCCCCCATCCTCCCATCCCAGGAGCAGCCCCTAAGCTGAGAGGGGAAGGACAGGGGTTCTAGGACCACCCTATCCCTTTCAAGTTAGCTACTGAGGACAGTGTGACCTTCTCAGCAAGTATGTCATTCTGTGCTCTTATTTTTTTCATCCAGAAACATGTGGTAGGTGATAATAATGGTAGCCAGGAACACACAGAGGAAGAAATTGTTGACAATGTCCAAGATCTCAGCAATGCCTGGTGCTAAGGGCGTCATCTGCTGAATAAGATGCATTTGCTAACTACCCACAACACAGAGGTACACTCCCAATTTTCTCTAGAGAAAGCAAGACCTTGTTCCAAGACACAAAGCAATTCAGGTTTTAGCTCAGATTGGAGAGGATTTGTGTTGGCTGGAAGGACATGATGAGTCTAAAACGACCATCCAGCACCCCTCTCCCCACCAGGGTTTTCTCCACAGGACAGAGATGGTGAGTAAGACACAATGGGTCTGAGAACAGTGTCCTCTGCCAGTAAAGAAGCAGAAAACAGAAAACTGTTACAGCAAAGGAGGAAGAGAGAAGTTACTTATGTTATTCCCACTGGTTGAGGTTGATCTCTCAGAAAGGAGAAGAAAGGATTCTTTGATTTATTTAACAAATATTCCTGAAGGACCTAGGGGGTGTCAACTCTTGACACTGGCCTCCAGGAGATGGGAAAAAGAAAGTCTTGCCTTTGAAGAAATCTATCATATATCTGAAGAATCACAGGCTCAGACAAAGCAGAGGGAAAGTGCGGGTGGTAAAAGCTAGAAGAGATGAGAGAGTTGGTGGTAGACCAGTTGTCCGGTGCTGTTAAGGCTGGGTATGGGTATTAGTTCTGCAGAGAATAGGAGAATGGCTGAAGAGTTTGATACATGTGTGTGAGTTGAGAGCCTGAGGGATAGCACAGAGGGAACGGCAGGAGCAAAACACTGAAGAATGAGAACTTGAAGGAACCAAAACTACTTTGAAGCTTGAAGCTGAGTTATCCAAGACCAACAGAGAGGTATGAGGGGATCCAGGTCCCAGGTAAAAATGGACCACATGTGCTCCAGGCAAGAATTTTTATGGTGCCTGAAAATGGAGCTTGGATGTTATTTTGATTGGTGTGTCTGGTGGAGGATTTTGTTCTGCAGAGTTCTATAATCTATAAAGGAGATTATAGATTAGATAAATGAATAGATGATGGCTAAATAGAGATGATAAATGAAAGACAGAGGTAGATGATGGAAATGACACACATAAGGTTATAGACAGATGATAGATAACAGGTGATAAGTAGATGGCGAAGATAAATGATGGGTAGGTTGGTAACAGACGACAGAAACTGCCAATACATGTCAGATGGACAGATGATAAGAGACAGAGATGGCAAGGTGGACAGGAGAGATGCTAGACAGACAGAGCATGAGTGGATGGACGATGACAGGAATCAAACAGGCACCCACACCCATGAACAACTATCTCTGCATGGTGCTTGACTTGTGTGTGATTCTGCAGTCGAGCGCGGAGGGGAACATGCCAAAGCAGGAGGCAAGGCTGAGGAAGCAGTGCAGGAGAATCATTTAGAACCCACATGTCTCTTCTGAACTTACACATCGCTCTGCCTGCTGCTAAGAGAGCATCTGACAGAAGGGACGTCTCTCCCAAGCAAGCAACACCAGAGCTTCCTCATCAGAGCGCCTCAGGCTGCTGTAAAGCCAGTTCCTGGTGGTGCCAGTTTCTAGGGGGCCCTCCCAGCCGCTCACCAATGCTCGGGGACTACAGAGTTCTCTCTCCCATGGGTGTGAGCACTTTGGTACAAATGTCCCTTTTCTTACTTAAGGACTTAAAAGATCAGGCAAGGAGGAGTAGAGAAATAGAGAGAAGCGGGGTTTCATTCAAAATTCCCCAAGACAAAGGCAAATGCAAGATGCAAGGGGAAAAAGAAGAGAAAAATGGGAAGACACGACAGAGAGCTCCCCTTTCACAGACCAGGCTTGTGTTGGGGCTCTAATGGTGAGACAGGGGCTCACAGGACTTCCCACTGCAGGTGTGACCCCTCTGCGTCAGAACTGCACCCACCTTGCTGGGTGACGGCCCCTCTGAGGCCTTGTCCCTCCACAATGACATGAGCGGTTCCCTAGAATAAACTTCATTCTCCATAAATATCTCCCTCCTCTTGCTTCTCTGTCTCTGAAGACTGCTGATGAGGCACACTTTCCCAACACAAATTTAGACTCTGCACTTACCCTCTGTCTATACAAAGCTGGGGAGGAAGGGGAGGTGGGAGGGCGATGTGGGCATGGACCCCAACATGCAGGAGACACAGCATCGTGGTCCCTAGCATTGGAACATTAGCACAGTGGGAGGTGGGTACTCCAGGTTCTACAGATAACATATATCCAGCAAAGGTTCAGCAAGGTGCAGTATGTTTCAAAGTCCACACAGGTCCATCATGGCCCATAGAAACAGCACCTTCTCCCTTGACTTGTTCTTTTCTTATCTTAGGCAAAAAGCTTCCAGAAAGATGCAGAGACAGTGAGTGTCTGCATGCGGGTGGGTTGCCTGGGGTCAGTGACCCATCCTGCCACTTGCACCCTTTCTGCCACTGGCTTCAGGTGCAGGCTCGGGTGGGGATAGGTTATGTCCATAGGACACAAGCATCATCTGCTTCTTTCTTCTTGGGGCAACTGTAGCATTGGCATGGGACTAAAGGTACCGTTCATCACCCTCTCTCAATCCTCGCTAGTTAACAAGGTGCTGCAGCCCGCACCCTATCCTTCTCCTTGCATTGCCCTGAACAAACTTTATTTGTTTCATTTTGCTTTTTGGGACCACGCCATGCAGTGCTCAGGACTTACTCCTGGTTTTGCTCTCATCGACCATTCCTAGTGGTACTTGGGGATACCCTATGGGGTGCCCAGGACAGAACGCAGGGCATTATATAAGGCAAATGCCCAACCTGCTGGACTATGGCTCCAGACACCCCAAACAACCTTTAGCAGGACAGTTCTCAAGTTTCAGACCACAGCCAATGCACCCCACCCACGAACTGAGAACCACCGACCTACCATGTGCCCAGAACACCCCAGCTCATCTTTATGGATGAGGTCGACAGTCTGTGAGCTATGGCTGCCGGAAAAAACAGAATCGAGGTGTTTGCCAAAGAATTTGCTGGAATCTTTTTTAAAGAGATGAGACAGTGAGTTCCTTCCTGTGCCTTTTTTGGCGTGTGATAAGTGAGAATACCCCAAATCTCATGGCAATTATATAAGAGGTAATTTCTTAAAGTGCCATTAAAAAAAGCTGTCAGGCATTTGATTGGAGTAGATCAATGCTTCCATTCAAGTGCAGTATGGAGTCACGTGTTAATCCATTCATAAATGCATGCATGGTATGAATGCTGCATGAGGTCACCTTCCCAGACATGAACATACACACTGATATATGCCCATGCTACATGTTCACGCCATCCCTCCAGGCAGGCACACCCCTCCCTCCCCACCACCCACATACATGCACATACACCTACACACTCCTATGGTGATCACATTCACACATTTCCACACTCACAGATGCGCAGATACAAACACAGGCTTCCCCACACACCTGTGGTCTCATATTCACTCCACTGTCAGGGTCGCATACCTTCATAGAAGTGGAATCCCAGGGCCATGATTCCCTCCTATCAAGCTTACGTGTTGCCCAGAATGCAAACCCCTCACAGGCCACCACTAAGTTTCAAGTCATTCCCACAAAACCCCAGAAAGCAGGTGTTCCTCCAATTTGGTGAGTTAGGCTTATAGCCAAGGGGCGACCATGTATGCCTGTATATATCCCCAACCCAGGCTCTATCCCTGGCACTACACAGCCCCCCTGGGCATTAGCGGTGTAGTATGAATGGTCCCCTAAGCACTAATGCAGTTGCCCAGGCAATCCCAGGTAGTGCAGCCTCAGAAGTGCCACATGGTCAGGTCTTCACACCGAGCCGCCAGCCCAGTGGCTGAGTGTCACTAAGGTGTGGCCCCCAGGGCCCCCTGACCACCACTACCACCAAACAACAAGAGAGAGATGGACATCCAAGCCCAAAGCCTGCATTTGAACTCCTTGCCAGCTGTGTGACACAGATCAGTCACTCGTTCTTTCCTCCTTCCTATTTTAGCAGCACAGGGAGAATCAAAACTTCCCAGTTCAGGGCTGCCAGATGAGGGAAGACAGTTCCGCATCAGGGCTGAGACACAGAGGCCTCTTTTACACGTGAGTTCCCACACCGGGTGTAGACAGGTGGGATATTGTGCTCAGTGGCCCCGTAAGCTTGCTAGACTTTGCTGACACCCGTCATAGGGATTGTTGGGGAGACTTGCTCATGCCTAAACAGGACACCAGCTTGGGAATGGACACAGTCACCGTGAATCAGAACAAAAAGCCCCATCATGATTTAAGGGGCGGGTGGCCCCTCTGTACAGTGCATCCTAACAGCTTACTCTGCTGCACAGACACACCTCCAGTCTGCAGGAAGGAGAGCAACCTGACAAACCTGAGTTAAGAGTCTATTTAAGAGTCAGTGGACTTGTGAGAAAAGAGAACATTTCCATGATGTCACATCCGAAGACACTGACCAGGACCACGAGCCAGGAAGAATGTCTATAGCCATTGGGTTTGTATTTCCTGTCAAGCTTGTCCCCTTGGCTCAAAGTTCTTTCCTGGAGATAAGCTGCATCGGCATCTATTTAACACGTTTTGCTATTAACTCAATCACTCATCGGCCGACTCATTTATCTGTTTACTTGGGAAATATTAATTAACTAATTGTCAGGTTTGAAGAAAGAACACTTTGCTAAACACTGTCAAGGGACAGAGATGCGATGCACACATGTGCTTGGCCATCAAGGAGTTCCTTGATATGGGGACTCATCCCTCACATGGCAATGGCGCACCTCTGGCAAGCCAGCCACTCTGCGAGCCCAGAGATGCATAGATTAAAAAGCTGAGCCTCGGACCAGTATCACAGTCTAATGGGATAAAAATGATGAGTAAACAAACCGTGGCATTTACTTTGTCAATTTTTTATGGCAGAGCAAGTCAAAGCCATTACTCATCGTGCATTTAGCAGGAGTCATTGAGCCCAGTGTTCTAGATATAATTCTACTTAATCTCTCATAGGAGCCCCAAGGTGGAACCATCCCATAACTCCCATTTGAGAGTTGGGGATGGGGCATGTGAGCTCAGGATGGTCCATCTTGGGACCCAGAGCCACTGCTATGCCCTAATAAATGGCAGCACAAAGTTCCAGACTGGCTCTCGGAGGTCAAAGTCTTTGCTCTAGCCTTGGGGTGATTGCTCCCAAAGGAAGAGATCTCTGGGTTGCATTGGATCCAGAGGTAAGGAGTGCAGGACACCAACCTGTCTTTCCCAGGCTTTTGCTGGGAGCATCTGGTGAGATGCCAGGAAGGAGCTGCATGGCAGCCAGAGGACAGAGGGGAAGCAGGGACGGATTGGTGAAGTCCCTGTGACAACTAAGATGCTGATCAATGGCTTTCTCTCCTCACCCCTATTCTTCCTATTTCACAGTAAGGTAGCTGAGGGTCAGAAAGGTTACACTGCCAAAAATCAGATGGAGATTATGGCACTAAGATTTTTCGTCTGTCCATCCATCCATCCATCCATCCATCCATCCATCCATCCATCCATCCATCCATCCATCCATCCATCCATCCATCCATCCATCCATCCATCCATCCATCCATCCATCCATCCATCCATCCATCCATCCATCCATCCATCCATCCATCCATCCATCCATCCATCCATCCATCCATCCATCCATCCATCCATCCATCCATCCATCCATCCATCCATCCATCCATCCATCCATCCATCCATCCATCCATCCATCCATCCATCCATCCATCCATCCATCCATCCATCCATCCATCCATCCATGCGTCCATCCATCCACCCCTCATCCATCCATTCATTTCTGAGAATAGAGATGGATGGGGATGGGGTAGTGGGAAGAGTGGAGGGGACAGCCTGGGACTTCTAAAGGGCTTCTCAGCATGGGTGCTGAGAAAGTGGATGGCAGGAAGAAGAAGGGAAAGGAATGGGAGGAACCCAGATTTAAGGCAGGAGAGACAGAAAGAGGAAAAGATATTTCAGACCTCGTCTTTCTCTCTGTATCCTCCCTCCCTCTGTTCTAGTCACATCACCTTTAGGTGGTTTTAGGTATCAGAAGTAATGAAGGATCACTGAGATTATTACAGAGAGGTCGATGGGGACCAAGAATACTCTTGTACCTTGCCCAGAAAGCAGCAGGAATTACAAAGGAAGCTTTTTGCAAAAATCTCCCTTTGCAGGGCCTCAAACATCTGACCTTAGTCCAGCATCACATTTCTCCCATGTGGGGAAAACTGAAGGCCAGCCTCTCCTTGTCACACATTTGCAAATTAATAGCATTAGGGGAAAAAAAAGAATTCTTATCCCTAGGTAGCGTAACAAAGCAATTTTCAAATTAACTCTCAACTCCTTCAAGAGAACTCGGTTTTGTACTTAGGTTGAAAGACCTTAAGTGCTTTCCTACGGTAGCTTATTCATAATCACAGTTATTCTCCCAGCCCTCTGCATAAGGGAATTCGTTCCAAGTCCAGCACCAATATTCGTGGTTTCAAGATGGCACGATACTTGCATGGGGGCAGGGTCTATATTCTCCTGTATTTTCTCCACAATCCTTGGTAACTTCTGAAATCTAACTCAAGAGAAAGACCATGTGGAATAGTTGTGTGCAGCTTTGTTTAGGAAATAAGGATGAGTAAGGACACAGCTGTCTTAGGTACAACTAGGGAGCCTGGATCTGTGATTAGCTAAGTGGTGGACTCACAGCCCATGGAATGGAGGGCCAGTGGACTCCCCATGCCGGGCCTAGGTCACAGCTTGGGAATGCATGAACTAGAAGAAGAAGAAGCTAATAAATAAGTTCAAGACTCAGTTTCACATGTAAATGAGACATCTAGCCACGTCCATAAGCATATACCCATGGCATTTTTACCAGGCTAAACCCATGGTTCCTGTGCAAGGGCTATTGCCTGAGTGGGTCCTCCCTGGTTACAATTGCAGAGATTGAACAAAGGGATTTGCATCACCTAAAAAGGGGGACGCTTGGTCTACAAGGTGAGGGTAATCTTGACCTAATGGGTATGGGGTCTTAAACATTGAGTCTGTTGAATGAAATCGGGTGTGAAAGGGGGTAACCGAACCCTCTCTTGGGACGTCACCCTGCAGAAGAGGGTGGGGGTATGAGATCTGGCTTCCTGCTCTTTTGCTCACAGGCGCTGCCTGGGTGAGTGGCAAGCACGACAGGTAAGCCTGTGTTGGCGTGAGCAGCGGGTTCTGCCTGCCCAGCTACTCCACACAGACACACTTGGTGGATTTGTATTTAGCAGCGCTGCCTTTCTGAGCTGTCAAGGGCATTAGATCTAATCACTGCCACTTTCTCTCCAGAACAGTCACCTCTGCAAGGAGATATTTTCTCTCCTCTTCCAAGGTGGGAAAAGAGCCTATTAGGCTTTATCCTGCAGGAGGATCGGAGCCTCCCACACAAAACAGCAACCTGGTAACTCCATTAGACTTTACATTTGCCTGGGAGTCTCGAGAAAGAAAGAAAATGGGTGGAAGTGTCTGTGTGTGGGGTGGGGGGGTGAGAGGGTGATGTCAGTCCTTAAAGTCCCCAGGGGCACTTTCTGCTTTTATAGCAAGACCATCCAGGGGCTTCTGCCCTCTGCTTGCTGCTTCTCCCTTCCCACAGCGCTCAGGGATGAGGGAAAGAGGGAAAGGAGAGGAAGGGACGCTCAGGCCCCTGGCTTTTGCCAGTAATGGACACATAATGGTTCTTTCCAGGAAGACAGAGAAAATGAGCTAAATTAGAAAACATTTCACCATGCGGGGCCTAGGGATGGAGTACAGCCAAAACTCAATCCAGCCCTGCAATTTCCCACCTTCCAACTGTGTCTGCTGGTACTCAGAGAGCCAATTATTTCAGTCCCAATGTGCCCCCAGAGCCTGCGACGTTTCGGGTCCACCCGCCCAGCCTCCAGCTCAAGTTTACATGTGCCTGCTTGTAGGACAGAGCTGAGATGGCCAGAAGAGACGGTCAGTAGAATGCGGCTGCCTCTCGATCTTCTGCTTCCTCGGTCCAGCTCTCCCTTCTCTGACTTTGACACAAATTGCTAAGGCGAGCCTTTTCTGGACTGGATTTCTGGGATGCAGGGGGATACTCAGCAGAAAGGAGCCGAAC
Source organism: Cryptotis parvus (assembly GCA_021461705.1). Lineage (NCBI taxonomy): Eukaryota > Metazoa > Chordata > Mammalia > Eulipotyphla > Soricidae > Cryptotis > Cryptotis parvus. The sequence continues at coordinate 43,549 of JAJIBD010013058.1, read as the reverse complement.
AGGGAGGGAGCAGGCTGTGTGCTCCAAGGAGCTTGTCACCTGGGCTGCCCGGCAGCTGTGAGCATGCCACAGTGGAGGCGGGATGTGAGGCAGCCGCTTTCGTCCCTTCTCAAATCAAAACCCCTTCCAAAGAGAAAAGGCTGTTTTGGGAACTTGGGCAGGGCCTAGCGGCTTTTGTGCTCTTTGTCAGAGTGGCAAGTTTCCTCTGCTATTTTAGAAGAAGGGGGTGGTGAAGGCTGGCTGGGAAGCCTGGAATAGGCCAGTTCCAAGACAGATGGGGGTGGGACTGCATGGAGAGGGGCTGCGGGAGAATGAGAGGTGAAGTGGGGATCAGCCAGTGTAAGGGGGGTCCTAGGGGTGAAGGGTCCAAGACAAAGGGAACAAAGACCCTCAAATGGATCAAAATGAGCAGGGAGAAAATGAACAGCAGAGAGAATGTGGGAATGATGGTGACGTTTGACTATTTAGGAACCAGGGGCACAGGTGGAAGAGAAGCCCCCCAGGGAACTCTCCGGGAGTCAAGAAGCACACTCTGGCTACCCCCTGCAGCTGACTCAACATCCTTAAAATCGGGAGCTACAGCGCCATCCCCTCTGAGTGTGAGTCTGTGTTTGTATACAGGACTCTGAGGGTGTGACTGTGTTATCTGTGTGTGTCTGTGTGTGTGTGTGTGTGTGTTGTAACTGTGTGTATGAAGGAAGCGGAGAGGGTCACCTCTGGGTTTTCTAACAACTCCAATATTTGTGGATGTTAAATCCTCCTCCATCAGACAGGAAAGAGCCAGCAGACAAACTGGCCCTTCCAGCCTCTCCTCCTTCCCATGAATGGGGCAAAAGCCCCGTTCCCAAGGCCTATCTGTACCACACCTGGTGTGTCTTGATGCCGGCTTCTTACACAAAAGCTGGGACCAGCTGATTAAAACTCATCTTGCATTTGTTTTCTTCTGTCTTGCCTCAGTGATATTTCCTTTCCTCTTTCCTACTGCACTTGGGTCTTCTTTTTAAGGTGGGAGTGTCTGGCCTGGGGCAGCATAACATCCATGAAATCACGTGATCTGGCCCTTGCATGATGGCACAGACATGGATGTTCTCACTGGCTGCCCAGGTAAGCTGCTGTATCGTTAGGCCAGGCTTTTCCATATCATCACGGAAACTGGGGAGTAGCTCCTTCAGCTACTTCATGAAGGGGTGCAGATGGACTGAGCACCAATGCAGTGCCCTGAATGGCGCCTGGCACGCAACACGCCCAGCACAATCATTTGTGATCATTCTTCACCTCTTTGTTCCTCCAGGCACCAAACACAATTGCTGAGACACAGAAGGTCATCGGTAAATGTTTTTAAAATAAATGATGGATGTATCCTCCAGTGGAGGCATTTGGAAGACAGATGGGTGAACTTGGAGAAAGGACACGGGGCTGGATATTAAGTACAAATAAATAAATAAAGGGCTCCCTTTTGGTGGATGGAGAATCTTAGCATGGGAAAAAATGAAAAACCACTCAGGTTCAGAAGAACCTGCCCTCATGAGCAAATGCTCACTCATTCTTGCAATGGATATGTCATTAATGTTTTGTGCTGAGGTGGGCTGGGGATAGTCAAGAGTTATAAGGGCCTGAAATTTGCAAGCTGGGAGGGGAGGCCAGACTGGGGTGCAGATGAAGGGACTCTTGGAGGATCTTTCTCATCACTGCACAATGATCATGGCAGAAAGAAGTATGGAAACCACAGAGAGGTTGGAAGGGCAGGGAAGAAAAAGCTACTTCAGGCCTGCCCAATACCTATCACAAACAAACACAGAGTTCAGTGTACACACAGATGCTCTGAGGGTCCTTGGTTCTGGATGGAGTGGCCCAGACAGTGAGTGAAGAGGGTGGTAGAGACACCTTTGCAGCTCTCTTTCAAAGAACCCCTTTGCTCTGCGGATTTCTGAGTCTTCAGCAAAGTGAAACATGGGTGTGTCCTCGAAGCAGTGGTCCTTGACCACCAATCCATAGACCATGACTGGTATGTAGGTGTGGGAAGAAAACCATTAGTTTAGCACCTTGGTTATAACTTCTGGCCCGAGGATCAGTATTCAGGGAAAATGCCAGTGTCCAGGTGTAAAGTGTGCAGACCAAAGACAACTGGTCTACCAGTGAGGCAGTCTACCACCTTAGTTATACTGGCCTGTGGATCAGTATTCAGGGCAAACACCAGTGTGCAGTTGTAAAAAGGCCAAAGACAACTGGTCTACCAGTGAGGGAGTCTACCACCTCAGTTATAACTGCCAGTCTGGATTAGTATGAAGGGCAGGTACTGGGCCACAGGTGTAAAATGATTAAAGACAACTTGTCTACCATCTTGGTTACACCTGCAAGTCCTTGGACCACTTGATGCTGGAGAACACTGCTTAAATGGATGGATGGAAAGGAAGGACTTGAGGACATGTCAGGGGGCAAGGAGTCAGGTATCACTATGGCAATGGGACAGGTGAAGGGCAGAGTATGGCAGAAGATAGTAGTGTGCAGGTGAGGCTGTGAGTGGAGGAGGTGCCAACAAGAAATGTTTAGGGCAAAGAGAAATCACCAGGACCTCCTTGAGTCTCCAGCAAGACCCCTTCTTAATCACTGCCTGCTGGAGATCCCCAAACGACCACCCAAACAGAGGAACAAGCTTCTTGCCTCTCAGCCCTCAGAGCTGCAGGCTAAAGCTAGGCCAAATTCTGAGTCCAAAGAGCTCGTCCCAGGAAACATGAGTTCATGGGCACAAGTCCCTGTGTTTCTGAGGGATCAAGATGGGAAATAAGGTGGCTGTCTGGGATGTGGCATGGGAAAGGCCAGATCAGGCCAAAAAATCCAGGTGTGCAATATCCAAATGCAGCCGCCTGGTGCTGGAGAGATAGCACAGGGGTAGGAAGTTTGCCTTGCAAGTAGCTGACCTCACTTTGATCCCTGGCACTAGATATGGTCCAGGAGCACTGCCAGGAGTGATCCCTGAGTCCAGAGCCATGAGTATGATCAGTTGTGCTTTCCACCCTGAGCATCATCAGTTGTGCTTTCCACAGCCCCCCCATACAGACTCGTTCTGTGCATGCAACCTCTTACAATCACACACATACAAACACACAATATTTAACTTCACAGCAGATTCTTCAAAGTCAATATCGGACATATTCTAAGGCTCTGGAGTCTCAAAGACAGTTCCTTACCCTTTTCAACCTCAGCAGGAATCTCTACCAGGGCCCCAATCCTGCCCCAGCCCCTGGCAAGTTGAATGGATGAATGGGCAGGAAGTGAAAGGGAAAAGATTTTCTATAACATCACCAGCCCTCTCCCTGGGCTTGGTTCAAAGGAACCTCAGGCGGGGGTCCTGAGGCGGGATGAGCTGGCTGAACATTCTCATAGGCTCTTGCCTCTCTCCATCTTCCAATCTCCAGAGCCAGCACACAGTGGGGGATGCTGGGAGTTGCTTCAGACAAGCTCTTCCTGCTGGGGAGACTGAGGACTTCAAAAGGGGCACCCCGCCATGCCAGAGGCTATCGTGCAAAATCGGAGCAGGGTGTAATTAAGTGAGAGGCTGGAATTTAGGCCAACAATGGCCTTTTCTGCCCGGCCAAAAGCATGAGTGGGGAGGGGGGTAGGGGAGCGGGTGGGGAAGACAAAGCATGGGAAAAGCAAAGGAATAGATGTTCCAAGACAACCAAACCAAGGGTCAACCGGGCTAAGACACAAACAGAATCTAGAGCTAAGGGGTTTCTACGTGCTTCAGGCTAAGTCCGGTGCAATGCTTAAGTTAAGATTACTGGTGGCAGACTTGAAGTTTTCCCCTTTTGGACAGCAGTCTCTGCAAAATAAAGATCTTTAGCTCACTATAAATTCACTGTAAGCTCATATCATAACTCTTCTCAGAAAGAACCTAATATACTTCAGTTTAAACTTCAAAAGGGACTGGAGGCGATAGCACAGTGGGTAGGACATTTGCCTTGCATGCAGATGGCGTGGGTTCGATTGTCGGAATCCCATATCATCCCCTGAGCACCCTCTAGGAGTATTCCTGAGCAAAGAGCCAGGAGTAACCCCAAAAAGCAAATAAATAAATAAATAAATAGATAGATAGATAAATAAATAGATAAATAAATAGATAAATAAATAAATAAATAAATAATGAAATAAAATTCAACAAGGGGCTGGAGTGATAGTACAGCAGGTAAGACATTTGCCTTGCCTGTGGCTTTGATCCCCAGCATCCCAAATGGTTGCCCAATTGTCACTAGGAGTAATTCTTGAGTGCAGAGCCAGGAGTAACCCCTGAGTATCTCTGGTGTGACTCCGAAAAAGCAAATAAACAAAAATAATAAAATTCAACAACAGAAAATGTAGAGGAAGATCCCCCTCCCAAAATTAGTTGATCAACATGCTGACAGATATCTGGCTCCACAAAGACTAGAGGTGTCATTTCTGCTCTCAGAACTCATAGGCGAGTGGTAGGGAGGCCAAGGTCTATGTAACAAACTGGGGCCCCCTCCCATCATTTGGGGTGAACATGGCCACGAACAGGACTCTGCAAAGCAGGATCTCCACAAGCCTCACATATTTTATAACTGTGGTATTTTGAAGAGCCACACATTTCCCTTAAGTTTGCGTCACAATCCTTTTTACAACTCAGGAAAGAGATCCTCTTAACCATATGTGTGTGTGTGTGTGTGTGTGTGTGTGTGAGAGAGAGAGAGAGAGAGAGAGAGAGAGAGAGTCTTCTTGAAAGCACAGAGCTTTCAAGCTGGAAGCAAGGAGATTTGAGCCCAGCCTCTCCACTGGTTCTGCTGCTTCCCCTCCCAACATAAACATGAGCATTGACATGGAAATGCCATGATCCCCACCATGCAACCCCTGGGGCACTGCCCCTGCATCATCTCCAGGGGAGGGTGACATCATCAGAACAAGGCTATTAAGAGAGTCTGGTTGACCAGATCCAGATGACACCTGCAGAGAAACCCCTAGCTTCTCCCTCCAAGCTGCCTCAGGTTTAAGGGGAACAATAACTCCAAGCTTTCCTAGGGAAGGAAGACATGACCTCTGACCTTCTTGGCAAGAACTCTTGGCCGGCATGTTTAAGTGTATATGTGTGTCCAAATGTACCTGCAACTTACATGTACATTCATGTATGTACATATAAAGTAGATATACCCACATGAGCGTATACATGTATATACATAAGGCATGAATGGTGCATGCACTCAGGAACCTGCATGTATATACACGTGTTCACATGTGTGTACATTATATGGAGCTACTCCACACACAAGTACATGTGTGCACACACATCAAAGAAGAGATCTCACAATATAAGAAGAGATATTGTGGTATCTCTTCTTTGTTTAAACAGCTTCCTAGTCAAAGCACCAAGCCAAAGTTTCTGCCTGCTCTCTTGTGTTACTTCAAACAGTTTCCATTTTGTTCTTTTAGTCACTTTGTGTGTGTGTACTTTTGTAGCTTTTTCTACCAACATCTTTCATAAAAAGATAAAGTAAAAACTAGGATGTGCACTTGGCAAAACATCTGCCCTCTAACTTGTGAGTTTCTAATGTTCAAGCATGCAGGGGGCCAGAGGGGGACCCCTGTGACTGTCTGAGCAGCTCCCCATTCTGTAAGATTCTGCTCACAGAAGTGGTTTTCTCAGAAACCAGTGGGGACTTTTATCAGGATCACTGCTGATGGACAGACCACACTGAGGTGCTGTGGCATGTTTGGTCAATGACAGTCACTCAGCTCTCTGCAAGGGCGGCTCCCACCTGAGTGACATTGAAGATTTCCTCCAGGAGGTCACTGCTCGGTGTCCACAGCCCGTGGCCACACAGGCTTGCCTCCAAGGAGTCAACCTCAAAGCTAGACTAAGGACCACTTCTTTGTTCTCTCTAAATTTAGGGAACCATGGTGCATCTGAAGTTAGCCCTTGAGAATAATTTCCCAGGAAATCACATCTGGAGGCCGCTAAGGTCTGGTGCAAAGATACATCTAAAGATCTCATTTTCTCTTTTCTCCAGCGTCGTGATTCTTGAGGGCCTACGTGCTCAGGGATCAATTATGAAAGAGAACAAAAAGATAGCCAGAATGGAGAGAGAGGTGACCTTTTGGAGGCAAAGGTAAAAAAAGAAGCCAGGGAGAAATGATACAAAAAGAGAGGAGGAAATGATCCCTGGGCACAGGATAACAAGGGAAGGTTTTTTTTTCCTTCTTATTTATCTGAAAGGGGCAAAGATAAATAGTCCAGCTCTCCAAAGTCGGGGGAAACCACAGCCCTCTCTACTCCAGCATTCTTTAGAAAGCCTTGGACACCAAGACATTCCTAGCATGTGCTTCTGGCAGAAAATACCCACGCATCCAATCGAAGAAATGAATTCAGGCCACTACCGGAAAGCTGGGGCAGGGCATAAAACATTCATTTCTATAAAATTGAAACAATTTATCTTCCATTCTTGAGCAGATGGAAGGGTAAATTGAGGTTGATTTTTTTTCCACCCTGGTGATCGTGATGGAAAAATAGGAACATTCCAGCCTCGGGCACTGTCGGAAAGAAGCATCTCCATGTAGGGGTGGAGGAAGTCAGAGATTCAGGTGATCATTGTAAGAGTCTCCTCTGGGCTGCAGACACTTAGCACTTTCGGGAGGCGGGGTGGGGGAGGCATGGAGATGAATATTCTCAGTCATGGGCAGGCAGGGGTGGAGATCCTGAATGGACACTTAGGGGCCGAAGAGATAGTTCAGTGGGTAGGGCACTTGCCTTGCATGTGACCAACTCAGGTTTGAATCTCAGCATCTTACATCATCCCCCTGAGCAACACTGGGAGTGATGCCTGAGTACATAGCCAGGAGTAACCCCAGAGCACTGCTGAGTGTGACCCAAAATTTAAAAAAAATGTCTGAATGGATACTTCTAAGTGGCTGATAATTACCTTTCTTAGGGGTGGGGAGTGCCCTGTTATTCCCTGTGAATTCTCTTGTAAATAATTCACTAGGTGGATGGAGCTCTAAAACCCAGCTGTTGCCACAAAGCTTGGCTGCTGCTGGTTAAGGATGCTTCCTTGCCTCTGTGTCAGGAAATACAAGGATATCTCAGGGAATCTTCACCCACCATTGTCAAACACATTTTCTCTGTAAACTGCTGTCCTGCTCTGGGGGCCTGGCTTTGTAAGAATTCTTAAGTCACTCGAATGGGACTCCCAGGCCCAGATAGAGGAAATGGACAGTTCCAGAGATAGAAATCAGCTTTGCCATCCTAGAGGACACTTCCCTAGCTGACCCCTGGTCAGTTCCCCAGAGTCAATGATAAAGGCAGTGTTTGTTCTTGGGCTCAGCCTATGAATCCAAGAGAGTAGAGCAGCCTCAAATAAGTTTGAAAGGGCACCCACCACTTCCAGTGGGCCCAGCCAGTGGCAGCTTGCTCCCATCGGTCATGCAGACTAGGGTAGGGTCACCTGGGGAAGTGGACCCTTCTCTCTAGACTGCACGAGCTGCTGCAACCATGGCCTGGATCTCTGAATTCAGCTGCCCTCTGAGCTGGGCGTCTCCTGAAGCACAAAGGACATTAATTAGTTCCAATTCACTGGACAAGTCCCATAGTGTGAAAATGGGTCAAGTTGGCATTATTATTCATTGCTGCACTCAGTACAATGGTTAAGATACAGAATCAGCCTAGATTTCGGACAACAGATGAATGGATTGTAAAAGATGTGGTATATCTATACAGTGGAATACTATGCAGCAGCAAGAAATGATGAAATCATGCAATTTGCTGTGACATGGTTGGAACTGGAAGATATTATGTTGAGGTAAAGTAAGGCAGAAGAAGAAAGACAGATGCAGGGTGATCTCACTTATCTGTGGTAGAAAGAACACTGGATGAGGAAACGTAATGTAGCAAGTGGGGGGGGTACTTAGATGATCCTTGACCTAGTGTTTAGAGAAAACAACAGAGAAGGAAAGAAATCAAGGGGGTGGAGAGGAGAAAATGGGAAGTAATGGGTGACCAGACACCAGGGCTTCAGTTTTCCCTGTGATGTGGGTAAGGATAGAGCCACTGTCCCAAACAGACTCAACAACACTGAAAACATGTGATCTAAGCGGTGACCTCTGGAACTTTGTCATGTGCCTGTCAAGTTGATAGGTAGGGATGGGGTGGGGAGGCAATATGGAAACATAGGTGAAGGGAGGTCAACAGTGGTGTGGGATTGACATTGAATTAGTATATGCCTAATGCAACTATTAATAGCTTTGGAAATCACAATTCTTTAAGAAAATAAACAAAAATAGAAAATGGGAGAAGATTTGGGAGAATCCTTGAGAATGAGGGGAGAGAACTAACCCAGGCAAGGGAGGTCTGGGATCACAAGCCGCATACCTCAGATCACAGGCTCCTTCCTGAGAGATGGGTCCTAGGTGACTCAGGAAGCACCCAAATTACTGGGCATGTGAGACTGGCAGCTTCTAGAAGGTTCAGGCAATGGGAAATCGAGTTTAATCTGGGAGCTTAATTGCTTCCTCTGATTTGAGTTGGAGAAGGTGGGAGTGGGGGACAAAGGTCCCATTTCCATGGACCTCTTGTGGCAGAGCCAACGGGGATGGAGGAAAAGGCAAGGAAATAACAAGAGTGAAAGAATCACACCAGCACCTCTTTGTGGGGTGTTTGCTGAGGAAGCTGGGAATAATGGGTCACAGAGACCCAGGAACAGAGCCAAGCAGAATAATGAAAAGAGAGCTAATAGAGAAGATAATCCCATTTGTGGCCAGTGTGACAATGGCAGAGCTGGACCCAGACGAGAGGCGTCTGGGCTGGAGGGCACAGGGCAGGATGCCCAGAGATAAAGGGGCAGCTGGACCTTGTGTGAGGTGGCCAGGCCATCAGCCAGACAGGTGGGAGAGGAAATCCAAGCCAGACGCTGAGCTAGAAATTAGTCATGGCAAGAAAGGTCAAGAGGTCAAATCTCCCAGTTTTGCCCAGGTCTGCCAGGAGGAATGTGGGGCAGGTCACAGAGGGCCTGGGAAAGACCCAGGCCTGGACTCAAGCAGGAGCTCCACTGTCCACAGCACAGCTCAGCCTTAGCTATCTAGTCACCAGATAGCCATGGGACTAAGGCTGGGCAAGGGCCAGGGAAGTGGGTTTGAGTTTGCGATCCATAGAGGCTGGTCTCTACTCAGTACCTGAATGCCACAGCCAGCCTCTGCCTCCAGGGACGTTACTGCTGGGTGCACAGTTAAGACTGTTAAGACTTTCTTTCCCTAAAAGGAAAAAAAGGGGTCACAGCCACACCAGCCCACACCACCATCTAAATCAAACATGTTATTTATGTGAGCAGAACAAATGGGCTGAGCCTGCCTCTGGCCAACTCTGTCCCTTTCCTGCTAGCTTGAGAAGGAAACTGAGGCAGGGGCAAAAGCTCCTGCCATGGGTGTTGGACCACCAAGCAGTCAGGCTTGGGAGGAGGGCAGCAGGAAGTCATTGGAGAAACTCAGACAGGAAGGACCTGGGGACCATGGGAAGGTCACAGTATAAACACTAAAGGTAGCATGGGGGGGATGTGCATGAGAATGCACGTGTGTACACATTTGAGACATCAAGCTAAATATATGTGGTTTCCTGCCTGTGCAAAGTTCAGGGTTCTACTCATTTAGAGCCCTTCTGACAAGTCTCTAACCCAGAGTAGGCCCTGTTCTTTCACCTTTGAGGATCTTCCCTGACCAGACCCCCCCGCCCCAACCCCCCGTCACCTCTGCCCAGAACTCAAGTGGCACATTCTGGGACATTGCAAGGACAGTTCGTATAATTGCCCTCTGCCATCTCAGTCTCAGACGTCGAAACAAATCATCAGCCTCTTCCTTAGAATCTGACATGGCGTGGGCTGCCTCTGAGCCTCTGATGGTGGTGTTCTGGGAGGCCCTGGGGTCCACTTGTAATTTAACCAAAAATATTCTCATCGCTTTCTTAATCAGTGCACGAGCAGCGCCAGTATGTGTGTTCGCTTGGCAGCTAATGTCTGCCTGTAAATCAATCTCTCCACCCACATCATCACTGAGAATGTTTGATGTGTCCTTTGCTGTCCCGGCGAACAGAAAACCCATGACTCAAATGGACAGACGGTCCCCGACTGTGTCATGTGGGTAGGGAGGTGGGAGAGACAGTGAGTTCAGGCAGTGGGAGGGGGAAGTCCCATACTGGGGTATGGTAACCTCCTATGCCTGGGGCTTCTGTTGGGAAATGGGATCTTCTCCAGGGAAGGGTCATCTTCAGGGAATTTTAACCTAGGAGGTAACCTCACACCTTTAAGCTTCTCTGGGACCTGGAATCTTGTGGAACCTGTTTTTACATCAGGTGCTTGGCCTGTAATGAATCCCGAGATTTCACCAGCAGCCACCTGGATTCTGTCTGATGTGACAGGTCATCACCAGCCCCCAGAGCCACATTCCAAAGTGCCCCACAGAAATGATGGGGACTCCCCTTCATCTATACACTATGCACACTGGGCACCGAATGCTACATTATCTCTGGCTTTGGAAACTTTGTATCCACTGGATGATTTTTAGGAGTAACTTTTGATTTGCAGCATTCAAAGGAAAATCTAGTCTCAAGAGGTTGTGAGCTCTGTGTGTGTATATGCTGTGTTCATTTTAGGATTGGTTTAGCGTATTTGGAAGGATCCTGATGAATGGCGTGATGGTGAGGAAATGATGTACAGAGCCGTTGAACCTCTTTCCCTCCGTCAGTTCTGGGCTCAGAAACGGAATCAAGTGCCCAAAAAGTCTTAGGATGCAAGAGCACCTCCAGGTGGGGTCCTTGCCCTCTGTTTCACCCTCTGGCCGTCAACTTTCCTCAGCACCCAGCAGCCATCCCCCAGAACGAGCCTCTTTACTCCGCCATGCCCTGCAGACACGGCAATTTCCATCAGCTAGAACATTCCAGTCTTCCTCCCCATGCGCCATACTCCAAGTCCTAACTGCACCCTGCAGCACACCCCACAGCCTACATCGCCACCTACAGGGGTGAGAGGCCCACGGGATGTTAATTCCACAGCAAATGCTCTCTGAGTCTGAGCAAGGGCACGCCAGGGGCTCCCAGCCTGTGGGGTGACGGTGTGTCAAATCTGACTAGTGGGAGCTGGCGGTAGAGGGTGACTGAACTGTGTGACAAACTGGCTCGCTCCACCCCCCACCCCACTAGCACATGCACTACCCCACACGCTGCCATCATACCACACCTCACACACATTGGCAGTTACCACACACCACACTGTGGAATGTGGCAACTACACAAATCCAAGCACCTGCACCCCTCTCCACACAGATGGAAAGATCCACTGCACACATTTACTTCACGTACTAGAGAGAAAGCATATATATACACTAGACATAGTTACACACCAGAGAGACAGCACACATACACTACAACATTCACCTCACACACCAAGCCTGTAGCATACATACACTCACACACTTATCTCACACACCAAGTCAGCAGGGCACATACACTATAACATTTACCTCACACACCAAGCCTGCAGCGTACATACACTATAACATTTACCTCACACACCAAGTCAGCAGCGTACATACACTACAACATTCACCTCACACTCCAAGTCAGCAGTGTACATACACTACACACATTTACCTCACACACCGGAAAGACAGCACAATACACTACACACATTTACCTCTCACACCACACACAGCACACATATACTACACACCTTTACCTCACACACCGGAGAAACAGTACACATATACTACACATATTCATCTCATAGATTAGAAAGACAATGCGCATACACTACATACACATACACATAAAACACACACTGGACACACAGCATAATACATGGTATATACACGTGCTATACATACCTAATGTAGAGCATACATACACTATACACATATTTACTACCCACATATACCGTGCACTCTATGTACCACACATACAGCATGCATACTGCACATATACACTGACCATATTTACCTCCCACATGACAGAGCTCACAAACACAACATACATGCATATAACACACATACACGTGCTCATCACACACATTCCCCATACAGCACAATACAACATATACATCCTACACACAAATGCACATATGTTACACACACATAACACACATACTGCAAATACAGCATACATGCACTACACATTTCTCCCTCCCCACCCACATATTAAGCCTGGAGAGCACACACACACACACAGGTTTACATGAACTGAACCACAGGACAGAGAGCTGATAAAGTTACAGGTAACCAGGGGCTTGAGTGATAGTAGAGTAGATAGGGTGTTTTCCTTGCAACACGGACAACCTGGATTCAATCCCCAGCATCTCATAAAGTCCCCTAAGTTCAGAACTAAGAGTAGCTCCTGTTCATTGCTAAGTATGACCCAAAAACAAACAAACAAACAAACAAACAAAAAGTTGAGGATAACCTACACCTCATATAAGCATTCACAGCTTATTTCTTTGCATGGGCCCTTGGTCTAATTTTTGTCCTTGCCTCTGAGTTGGGATTCGTTATGGCAAATTTTCTCTGGCTCCATCACCTAGATATTCCCATTAGGAACTCACTCTAACTGCTCCTGGCCTAGGTTTTCTTGGGGGATCTGCACCAGGAAAGATTCAACAATCTGACCCCTGAGAACGTACAGCCACACCATGAAGAGAAGGGTCTGGAACATTAGAAAAGAGACTCAGAAAATCAGTGCTCCCAACCATTCCCCAACTCCCCAATACGGGTCATTAGCTGGCAATCTGTCAGGCAGTTCCCAGCCCCACTGACAGCTGCACATTCAAATCAACTTCAATTCACTTTAGAAGAACCATTCAAACCAACCTGGCATCAGACTTCTGGTTTAAATCAAGATGTGCGCCATTTCCCACTTTTCATCTCTCCTGTCATTTTCGGAGGGAGAGCAGTCAGCTGTCTGGCACTTTTTTAAAAAGTATATATATATATATATATATATATATTTACAGATATATATTTATATATTTATATATACACATACATACATATAAACCCAGCTGCTTATCATTATCCTTCCCACAGTCACTTCTCTACCACCAGCCCTCTGAACTGCCGCTCTGTTATTGTATTAGTGTCCAAAATGTGGCCGTGTAGACAGGGGTGATCAAAGAATAATGGAAATTAGAGACTGAAATGACAGATTAGGTCTCCGTGTCTGTTTCCCTGGGGCTAACATGTCTGTCAGTCTCTAAGTCACTGCTTGAGCCTGTCTTGTTTTCAACGACACCACGCCTGTGGCCGCCTCCATTTCCCCAGGGGCTTGTCTACATCCCAAGACTGCCTCTACACACAGCCAGATGGTAAGACAAAGCTGGGTGTGATTCCCCAGTGAAAGTCAGGTCTGTCCCAGCATTTGTCTACATGGCTGAGGATGGGGAGATCTGTGACCTTAGCACCAGCTCCGTCCACTCATATGGAGTCCAGCCTGGACCACTATGGGGGCGAGGGAGGGGAAATTATTTCTGGCTTCTTCCCACGGCAAGTGTGCAGGCTCAGAGGGAGTTGGGGGGTTGCATTACGGTGTATGATCTTTTTTATTCCAGAAGGATCAGTAACTGGAGAGTCTCAGCCTTCATCACAGCTAAAATACTGGCTCTCCATGTCAACATTTCAGCAGCTGGAGAACAAAAGAACCAGACTCCATAACCAGTCAAAGTCACTCCACATTCATTATCAGTCTAGACAGAACTCTACTAGCTCAGCTCTCTGTTCTTCCTACCCATTTGTCAACAAGAGGTCTCTCGGAGTAGTTCCCCTTCTACAAGCATCCCAATTTTATTTTATTATTATTTTAGTGCAGAGAGTAGGCTAGGGGCCACCTGCACCTGGATGGGTAGGGCATTTCCTGAGTCTATGTTCAGCAGAGCCCCTGAAAGGTGACAAGAGGTCCATAAGCAATACCAAGGATGTTGCTGCTTTGACAGCGTGCAGGCAAAGCAAGTGCCATATTTTGGGTACTATCTCCCCTGCAACATCTTGTGGCATGGCATGTCCCACCTGTGTGGGGCGCTCCCATCCCCAGAAATAGAACCACGCTTTCTTCCCTCCTACAGCCTAGTTCTCCAGGTACCCTGGCTTGTCCAAGTTTCCAACCCGACAACTTCTCTATTTCCTTTCCCTCACTTCAGTCTTGCCTGTCCTTATATTTTTTCCACCTCCACTTGTTCCAGAGCATTCACTCTCTTCCACAGCCATCTGAGGGCATCGATCATGCCTTGCCTTAGTCATGTGCTGGCCAAGTTCTCAGAGTTGAGTTCTCCTGGCTCTTCACCATCCATCACTCCCAGGGGTTCTTCAATCATCTTTATTGTCCTCTCCCAACGCTCACCCATTTGTCTCCATATTTATTGCCTTGAGAGTCCCCACAACTGCACTCAATATTCTGGGCTGGATGTCTCATCAGACTCTCTCAGAAGGAGCCGATCATCCCTCCAGGGGACAAGCCCCTCTGTGGCAATGTGCAAAAGGAAGTGGTTGCTTTGTGCTACCTTGCCATACAAATGCATTTCCAACTGGCTATCCCAGCAGTCACACGAGATGACTGTTACGCGATTCTTCCCATGCTAGTTTGCTCTATTCCACATATATTAGTTAACTTTATTCATCCCTTCTTCTTTCCACCCTCCCCAAGACCAGGTTGATACAGAAAAGAAAGCTCTCAGCATGTAGAGCACAGCAGAAAATCACTCTGGAGGTACAGAATAGAGGAAACTTGATTTCAATACAATGAAAAAAACTTCACACTCAATGACGCTCTTTTTAATATTAAAAATTGGGGGAAAGCAACAGAAGATGGTTGGGTTGATGGTCACACAACGATGTGAATACACTCAGTGCCTTTTATATTTATGTGCTTCCAAAAAAAGGTGAGAATGCTAAATCTCCTATGGTGGGCCAGAGTGATATTACAGCGAGGATGGCATTTGCCTTGCATGAGGCTGACCTGGGTTCGATGCCCAGCATTCCATATGGTGCCCTGAGCACCACAAAAATAATTCCTGAGTGCAGAGTCAGGAGTAAGCCCTGAGCACTGCCAGTGTGACCCAAAAAGCCAAAAAGAGAAAAGAAAGAAAACTGCTAAATGTCCTATGGTATTTATTTCCTGGCACAAAATTAATTCTGGGGAGCCACTTCTGGCAGTGCTCAGGGGCTTACCCCTTATTCTGTGCTCATTCCTGGGAGGCACTCGAGGTACCCGATGTAGTGTCAGGGGATCAAACCTGTATTGGTGCTAGATACAAAGCAAATGCTTTCCCTGCTGTATTATCTCTGTGGCCCAACAGGAAACACATTTTTTTTTAAATTTGAAATGTCAAAATTGAAAGCAAAGCTATTATAGGTGGACTATTATAGGTGTGTATGTGCTTTTATAAATATCTGTATTTGTGGTTGATGTTTATTTCGAGTCATTCCTGGCCATGCTGGGTGAAACGTACTCCAAGTTCAGTGTCTGGGGGTGATCACTACTGGCAGTGTTCAGATGAGGTGGGGTCTGCATTGCTGCCTACTGAGCTATTTCCCAAGTGAAGGTCTACTTTATTCCCCCAAAGGGGGATCAAATAAAAGTGCTCTTTCCTAAGGCCAAGTACTCAAGGTAAGTCACATGTCACGTCCAGTGGCAGAGCTGAGACCCAATGCTAATTCCTGCCCATGGGGCAGCAAAGTAGCAGCTGGATTCTCAGCTCCCAGTGCCTAGAGGCCTTTGAGGTGTCCCTGCCACATTCACAAGTCACGGTTATGCAGCAACCTGAAAATGCTCAGGGACTGTGTCCCCACGGGTGCTGCTGATTACAATCGGGACAATAACCACCTCCACAGTGTTGCTCCCCACTTTGGTAATATGAGCGAGCCGGTGGCATGGGGTCTCTCACTTACCCTTGGTTGGCACCCCATTCGTTCCGAATGCAGAGGTGCTTGTGGACTGGGTCCTTCATGTAACCTTCATAACAGAGACACTCGCCTTGCAGGCAGAGTAGGGAAGAAGAGAGAGAAGGGGGTTAGCAGGTTACCTTGGGGGAATGAGCATGCAAGGGTGGGCTCCAGCCTGGGTTGGTAAGTGCCATTTGGTCCCAGGGTTGTGCTCTCCACCCAGGAACGAACAAGCCATCCCCTGCCCTTCTCTAGCCTCCACTCTACTCAGCCATGAGTACGGGAACTCAATTATCCCCAGACTACTTCTCCAGAGAGAAGATGGAGCAAGATGATAACCAAGAGCAAGAACTTGAGCATGGAGTTCTGTGCTGGTTTTGTTTCCTCAGTATCCACAGTAGATGATCAATAAAAGTGGTGGAGAGCATGAAAGTGTTTCATCATGTTTTCCCTTTTGGGGGGCAGGGAGTGGATGTACTCATTGGTTCCTAGGGACTACTCCAGAATTAGTGCTCAAGGAACTATGTGGTGCAGGGGATCAAACCTGGGGCTCCTACATGCATTCTCTCTGCTCTTCCTCAAATAGTTTTAACTCTAGGACCAGAAAGCTAGCATAGGCCACAAGGCACTTGCCTTGCATATGGTTGACCCCAGTTTGATTCCTGTCCTGCACATGGTACCCTGAGCACTGTCAGGAGGGATCCCTGAGCACAGAGCCAGAACTAGCACTGGTTAATATGGCCTTCTCTCCAAATCTTCCTTAGGCAATGCTGTTTGCCCCAAAGTGACTGGGCTAGTTCCAGAAACATGAAAGAGAACATTTTCAAACAATTTTATTTATTTGCAAGGAAGATCAGAGAATTTCTGACTCACAAAGGACCAATCTGGCCTTAACTTAAGAGGGCAGGGGATGAGCAACTCACCCCTGAGCCGAGAGACACTTGGCAATGTGTCTAGGTTTCTTCTAAGTAGAGTGGGAGTGCTGAGTGCTGTTTCCTTTGCCAAAGATAAAGACAATCCACAGGAAATTCCAGGACTCAAGGGAAGAGTGGGGTGAGCATCTGGGCAGGAGGGTACCATAGGGCCCTGACTTTTATCAGCTGCTGTCCACTGGACCTCACTCTGGGAGGCCACTCATTTACTGTGTGTGGAGTGTGTATGTGTGTGCTGCGTGTATATCTGTGTGGGCTGTGTGTGGTATGTGTGTGCAGTTCTTTCATGTGACATGCATGTGTGTTATATACATATGTTTACTTGTTTTGTGTGTGTGCTGTGTATTGTGTGGTGTGCACACATGTGCTATGTGCACATATTTGTGTATGTTGTGCTCATGCTGTGAGTTTGTGTGGTGTGCATGTGTTTGCGTGTGGGTGTGCACACATGTATGCATGCAGTATGCAAGCACATGTGACATGTTTGTGTGTGGCATGTGCTGTCATGTATGATGTGGGTGTGTGGCCTGCATACACATGTGTTGTATGAAGATATTTGCATGTGGAGTGTGCACCTGTGTGTATGTGTGTGTGACACAGCTCCACAGCCCCGTGTGGGCAGGCCAACAGCACGGCTGGGAAAGCGCATGTACCGGCGCAATGATATTTCTAAGGATGCTCGCTGGAAGGGGGCAAAAATAGCGCCTGCTTGATCTGCAGCCAATTCCCACTCTCAACTCCAGGGAGAAAGACTCACTCGGCGTGTGGGAGGCGATAAAGCATCTGAGCGGTGAGTGGGTGGGATGACCACATCATCATTATGAAGAAGGAAGTTGGGGCTGAGGGGGCAGCCATTCAGAAAGGTAAGTCTTTGGCCTCCTTTCTTGGCCACCACCCCCCAATCAGGATGCAGTACCTTAAGTCTCAGCTGGAGGAAAAGTCTCTTGTTCCAGTGGATTTCCAGTTGGAAGTTCATTCACTGGTATAAGTGCTGGGAACCAGATCCCCAGCCCTTGCATGGAGGAGCATCCCACAGTGGTTTCTACCAGGTGTAGGAAGGGGCATGTGGAAGAGACCAGGTTCAGCCCCCTCATGGTCCACTGTGTCCCCAGTTCCTAGCACAGGAAGTGCTGAAATCGGCAACACTGCCACTTTGACCATTTTGAGTGACAAATGTGTTAGCTCTGACAAGCTTGCAACTACAAGATGGTCTTTCCCCTTCTCTCTTTGTAGTTTCATGAACACAGACTCTGCCTGGGGTCATGTGAGGCTGGGGCAATCGTGTCCCTTCATAGCGACAAAACCCATCCACACCAAGACCTCAATGCCATCCTCAACAAGGTGTTCAAAGGGTCTCTCATTCCTCAAAACCCTGGGAGAAGCTTCCAGACTGTCATGGCATGCCGCTCTCAGAAGCCAGTTTAACAACAGAGAGTGGGGTTAGAGCAATGTACAGCTAGGGAGGGCATTTGCCCTGTACACGACCAACTTGGCTCAATTCCTGGCATTCCATATGGTCCCCTGAGGATCACCAGGAGTGATTCCCAAGTGCAGAGCCAGAAGTAAGCCCTGAGTATTGCTGGGTGTGAACCCCCCAAAACAAACAAAAAAGATAAAAAATAAAGTAACAGAGAAAGGCTCCTGGATCCAATTCAACACGAGGAATGGTGGGGGTGTTGGGTCCCAAGACAACAGTGCAATTGCCTGGAGAGAATCCGCCTTCGGCCTGAGCCAGGCTTGCTTTCGCCCACATGCACAGGTGTGGGTGCAGAGCACGGAGTCCATCTGCTCAGCACAGGAGGCTCAGCCATCAGCCATCTCAGAGACTGTCCCTTCTCCTGCATCTGGGGACTTAGACTCTCCATAATGGGCCCGGTGGGGAGAGGGGGGGAATATGAACCAGAGAATGAGGAACTCTCTGTAGTGACCAAGGTGCCCCTGAAGAGGAAGAGCCAGGGCTTAGAATCCAAGTCTGGCTCTAACTCTTGGACTCACCCTCTACTGCGACCTCTAGATCCCTGTCATTGAGGCAGATGCATCTACAGGGAGGTGTATGAATGTGTGGGTTGCTTGGAGTGTCTGTCTGTGAGGGATGGAGAGCTGCAAGGGAAAGCCCTAGATTCCAGCCCCATTCCCGTGGGAGCTACAGCCTGTGCTCAAAGGCAGTAACTCAGGCAGGATCTGTCCGTGGTGCTGAAACCACACCCCATGGCTCTCTCCTTAACGCCTCCAAGGACGGAGCCCTTGTACTATGAAAATTTGTAGCATGTTGGAAGCAGGGGTGCTGGATACCTAGAGGTTCAAGGAATCCTCCAGGCCCTCATAGAGGTCAGGTGGGAATTGGGAACCACCCCACAAGAGCAGCTGTTCTATTTGATAACACATAAGTCTGCCTGATGCCTCCACTCTGTCCCAGACATCTCCCTGATAAGAGTTATCGGGACCGAAGGGATAGCAAAATGGGTAGGGCATTTGACTTGCACAGGGCCAACCCAGGTTTGATCCCCCGGCATCCCATATGGTTCCCCGAGCATCACCAGGAGTAATTCCTGAATGTAGAGCCAGGAGTAACCCTGAGCATCGCTGGGTGTGACCCAAAAAGAAAAAAGAGTTAGTGACGTGCCCACATTTACACTGCAGAGATGTTCACTGGGGAGAGAATTCATAAAAATTAAAAATTCAAAGAATCTAAATGTCAAATAGCTGGGGGCTATTGAAAAGAGTAACAATGTCTGTATGGAGAGGAAAGTCAAGCAGCCACACTCTGGGGGTTATTTAAGAGCTCTAGAATGTTCGGACAAAAGAAAGGCACAACTGAAGTGGACTCACTGTGTATACAAAGCCTCTCAGAATCGCGAGAAAGGGAGTGGAAGGGAGGATGCTGACGAGTGAGAAGGGATTTCTCCAGGACGAAGAATGGCGGATGATTATCATTTTCTGCCATGAGTGTTGCTAATGTTTTGAGATTAGAAAACTTGTAGATACAATAAACACCCTTTCTGAGCAGAATCAGCCCTGCATCCAAGCTTGGTTAGATGGTCAGTGAGCTGGAAGGGGCTCAACTCCATGTTGGCACAGGCAAAACTCCCAGTGGCAAAGGGGCCATGGGCAGAGACAAAAGGAAACCTTGGACCACGGGCAGAGCCCTTAGTAACCCTTGGACCAGAGTGCTGCCTACCAGTTTCGGGGTCACACTGATGTTCACAGGGGTCCAGGAGGCGCCGGGCACACAGATCCATGGCCCAGGGCCCGCTGGAGTTCTGTTGTGAGAACAGCACCACCTGTGCTGGGTTCAGCCAGTCACTGGCATCCAGCTGACTCCCCCTCCAGCAGGATGAAGCGGCTGCCTGTGGGGGAGATGCGAAGGTGGGTGCGGGTGGGGACTGACATACACAGAGCCACATGCATGGGCACACTGGCACATGGACACACAGGAGGGCACAGAAGCAGATCATGCACAGTCACACAGAGACTCACACGGATATATGCACACAGACATGTAGATGTGTGGACACATCCATACACAAGACACACATGGACAGAGACACACAGAAACAGATACACAGAGACAGAGACACACAGATGCATGGACAAAAAGACATGTGGACACACAGACACATGGACACATGGGCACAAAGACACACAGAAACAAATACCTAGACACACAGACACAGACATATGGACAGAGACAACTAGACATTCAGAGACACATGAACATAGACACAGACAATTAGAGACATAGACACAGAGACATGAACACACATATGGACACAGTCACACAGATATACACAGAGACACATACACATACAGAGACACACACCCAGGTATACTCATATATCACACACAGATTAAACACAGGCATGCATAGATACAGACATATAGGTTGACACACACACAAAAGGAGGTGGGGTACCCACAGGGAAGCCCCAATCTCAGTTCATTCCTCCCACTGTTCTCGCCCCATCTTGAGACCCTCAGCAAAGACTCAGCAGCAGGGGCCCACCAGCATCCCCACCTACATCACCATGGCCTCTCGCGGCCATCCCTGTACATCTTCCTGTGTGGACATGGGCTGGGAGGGGACAGGGACAGCAGCATCAGAGCTGGCCACAGGCCCTGGCACCTCTCCAAGATTCAGGTCCCTGATGTCTGTCTGTGCCTGCCCTGAGGCCTCAGCCCCTCAAACCCTGCAGACGGTCCCCACCTGCCTGTAGCTGGCAGCAGATAATTACAAGTCAATTAGGGGGCTCCAGGCTGAACTAATTCAGGGCCTCTCAGAACTTAGATGACTCCCCGTTACCCCGGGGCCCCTGGATGAAAGTAAATTAATACTTGGGAGTTTGAGGGTTCGAGCAGCCACTGCAATTATGAGTTCTCCCCTGGGGCAAGGCAAAGCAAGGCATGGCGAATCCTTCACTCTGGCTGAGCAAGAGCTGCTAAGATTCTCAGAGCCTTGCGTCCGCATTTCCCAACAAAGAAAGGGCGTCTACCAAAATGGACAGAAACAGGATCTGGCAGCAAGCCACAAGAACAGCTGGGGTTGGCTCAGAGGCTTTTGCTGTTTGTCTGTCTCACCTGGACAATGAGATTATGTCCTAAACCTTACTCGCCTCTGGGCTTGTTTGTTTTCTAGGCTGAGAGCAACAGGTCACAGTAGTCTCCTGGCTTTCTTCCCCACTGCTCTCTCCTTCCCTGACCCAAACACTCTTTGGGAGGCTTGGGGGATCCCACAGGTGGGCCTTACCATCTGCGATCAGGTGTTCAGGGACATGCAGGGTGATTTTCACCACGAGCGGGCAGCTGACGTGGGAGGAGCACACGAGACTGATAACGCAGCTGGTGATGCTGATCAGGGTCAAGGTGGTCTTGTTCACAGGACTGCGGGGGAGCCCACTGGAGACAAGAGAAGCAAGACCCCAACAAGTCAGAATCCAGGCAGCGGCCACTTTCAAGCAGGCCTTCTGATGCTTGCTCAGTGGTCACCCCAGTTCTGGGAAGAACTGAATACAGGGCTGTCCTCTGGCTGTAGGACCTCATGGCCACCATTGAACATCCATGGGGGTGCTGGGAGGACCTGCCAATGGTGGTCCTGGGATCAGTGATGATCATGGGGACCTGAGTTTCTCTGCACTCCGCCAGGAGCAGGTGTTCAGGAGAGACCATGAAGGATGCCGTTATCCCTTTATGCTGGCCCACAGCCATGAGGGAGAGGCCCAGCATGGCAGACAGCTTCTAGCTTTGCTAAGTTTTGTTTAATTTTGAGGCCGTAGCCAGCACTGCTCAGAGCTTACTCCTGGTTTTGTGCTCTAGGGTCACTTCTGGTACTGCTGGAGGGAAGCAAATGTGATGATTTAGATCAAACTGGAGTCGGCTGCAAGCAAAAGTCAGTACCCTAACCTCTGCACTATCTCTCTAGCCCCACCTCCCTCCCCCATTTGCCAAGCCTCACCTTCCTGCCTGACCCCAGCATGCCAACTTTCTTTGCACACCCAAGCTCTCTCTTGGTTTTTCCCTCCTTTGTCATCTCTCATCTGGACCAGGACATTAGCCAGCCACCTTGCCTCCCCTGCCTCAGCCCTACCATCTGCTCCTCTCCCACTTCTCCTCCTGCTCCCGTGGGACTCCCCACTCTGCAGAACATAGCACCCTAAGAGCTTTCTGTGGATCATTGCAAGTGTTGGATTCAGGTGCCTGGGCAATGTCAAGTACTGTCTGGTGTCTCCAGCTCCCTTTCTACAAAGTTACCCCCAAATCTGTACCTCAAGCTGCATGTCTCATCCACTCGCAGCTCTCCTGGCCTGGTCACTGTCAGGGATGTCCCTGCTATTCCGCCACTTCTCACTCCCTCCCTCCGCACAGGGCCATTTGTCGCCTTGTCAGCCCTGCAGACACATACTCACTGTGTCTCCCTCCAACAGCAGCACCCTGTAAACACATCCCCCAAACCTTCCAGAATGGCTAGCATGCCCCACCTGCTTGCCTGGAGAATTTATCACAGTGCTTTCACTTTACAGCAACTTACCAGGACTTGGGGCATGGCGAGAACTTGCTAATTCCCTCCTTGTCTCTCTGAGTGACAGATTCAAGCCACCACCCAGTTTCTCTCTCTGGTCCCCAAAGCTCCCAGGGTGCCTGTCCACCCCCGTGCAAACAGTCACATATCTCTTCAGGGTCCTCTGGCTTCTGGCTAGACCCATTTATACACCCCCAAACTCCAGCTTGCTCCATCTCTACTCCCCCAAATCCTAGATATTTAAGTTCCAGACAGTAGCCACCATATTGAACTTCTTGTACTTGCTTGGAAATCCCAAGCAAGTGCTTTGTGGGGGCTTTAAGAAATGCTATTTCCCTCCACCGGAATGCTCTGTGGAACTGGAACCTTATCAGAGGTCCCCAAACATACATGTGCACATAAAATCATGTAGCAACACCAATACCCTGAAAATCTCTGCTTTTTAGCAAACAAAGAGAAAGCACCCTACTGTGACACCCACAGCTACTATCAGCCCCTCTGGATCATTCCAGTGTCTCCCCAAAGTAAGTGGCAGCACCTCCCTTTGGAATAGGCTTCCTTGGATACTCTCTCTTTAAAAAGACCTACACCTACAGAATTCACTTGTAATTCTTTTCTCTTGTTTTCATTTGCCTCCTCTTCCTTCCCATGGAAAACAGTTGATCCAGAAGAACAGAAGTCTAGGAAGGAAGAGAGGCTGCAAAGAAACTCATTCTGAGTTCCAGACATGAGGCTGCCTTGCATCCCATTAATCTCTTGAGAAAAGTGATGGGAAGAGCTTCATAAGCATAGCTTATTAGACAGACATCCTTGGTGGGAAAGGAATGTAAACCAAAGTGAAAGAGCTGATTGGTGGGTGTCACTGGCTGGGAGCGGCACTTGTGCCAATTTGATTGATAATTGGTTGGGAAACCACTATTGAGGATAACAGGGGAGATGTCACTCAATGGGGTTCCCATACAAAAGAGTTTAAAATTTCATTTTCTTGGTGCTGAGAGAGAGAGAGAGCAAGAGAGAGAGAGAGTGCATTGGGGTTAAGGTTTAGGCCATGCATGTAGGTGACCCTAGTTCAGCCCCCAATATCACATGGTCTGAGCTTTATCAGGATGTCCAAGGTCATTCCTGACACCCCAAGGCCTAAGCAGCACCAGGGGAGGCCCTGGGCCACTTGGGTGACACTATCCACCCCAAAGTTTTCATTTTATTATTATTCAAGGGTAGGGTGTGGGCACATTCCCAGCAGTGCTCAAGGGCGGTGCTCAAGCCAGGACTTGAATCCAGAGCTTCATGCCCACTAAGTACGTGATTGTGGAAAGATTTCTGTTTGTTCGCTAAAGAGAAGAGATTTTCAGGGGATGGGGTTGCTAAGTTATTTTATATGCACAGTTATAAGCCTGGGAAACATGATTAAGGTCAGGATGGTCCAGTGGAAGGAAATAGGATTTTTTAGAAGTCTCAAAAGTACCACAGAAGATGGAATTTCCAAGCAAGTACAAGCAAGTTCAATATCATGGCTACAGCTATGACCCAAACTCTTAGAACTGAGCTCTGTGGGGGTCTGGGCTGCTCCATGAACAGCTCAGAAAGCAATGATCAGAAATAACAGAGAGTGTTCAGGGGTACAGCAGCCAAGAGCAACTCTCATGATTGAATCAAGACAGAAACCCTGGCACCCACTCCACCAGTGACAGGTGGAAATGAGGCTCAGAGAGGTTGAGGGTTTTGTCAACATCACACAGCAGGGAAAGTGCAAAGCCAGTGGTGCTGAAACACAGATTAGTCTCCAGGTAGGTGGTGATGTCAGCAAAGCCCTTGGGAGGGGCCAGGAAATAGCAGGCAGAGGAGCTAGTGAGCAGAGGCTGGGCTCTACCCAGCCCTGCCAAGGTAGAGTAGGGACTTGGTGGGCTGAGCTCCTGGTGGCTACTGGGCAGACGTGAAAGGCCAAAGGGCATCACACAGTGTTTCTGGCCACAGACCAAGCCTCAGCTCTCCCTGCTGAGCTTAATTCCATGGTCAATGGCAAGAAAGTGACACAGGTTCAAGTCCATGGCCCTCATCCACCTTGCAAATATGACTCTAGAGTCCTCTGGAAGGAAGGAAGCATCAGTCTCAGGACCCAGAAAGAGCCTTGCCCTGTTCTTGGACACTGGTCTGACACTGGTCAGTGACACTGTGGACACTGCATGACAGGGTTCTTTCTTCAAGGTGCCCCTACCTCACTCACCTTCTTCCCACAGGGGACAACTTTGTGTGCACCCACACACTTTGGTGCAGTGTCCCCAGCCCAACCGAGCACACTGGAGGCCCCTTCCCAAGCACCCCTTCCTACCTCGACTGCGTCTTCGACTCCGAGAGGGGTCAGTGTAAAAGGTCAGCTGGGGGGTCATTTTCTGCCTCAGTGCCAGAATCCCCTTCAGGATTCAAGAAGGCGGAGCCAGCTACAGTGAAGAGAAGGGGACAAAGACAGAATCTTTAGGGGTGCCTTCATGACACCCCATGATTGGGCAAATTGTTTGCTGCGGGCTGGGAGGGGACACCGGGAGATGGGAGCTTCCTGGTTCACAGATTTATTTTGGGACAGAACTCCTCAGGGTGACAGCTATGAGGGGTGTTCCCCATCCTGTGTCCCTAGGAAGGAAGGACATACCCCCGATACGGAGGGGAGAAATATTTCCCTCCTTATAGGTCTTGTGGGCAATCTAACTTGAATGATTTCTATTGAGGGGTAGGGGTCTCGGCCACACCCAGGGGTCCTCAGGAGACCGTATCCGGCACCAGGAACAGAACTGAGGTTGGCCAAAGAAAGCGCCATCAGTCCTGAGCTATCTCTCCTGCACAATAAGAGACAGGCGATCTTAACAGATATCTGGAGAGGGTTGTTTTGGTTCTAGAATCCAGGATAGAGTCAAACTCCTCCTGGATGGATCCTGGGAGCATTTGGGTCTGTTCTCAAACTTTTACATCCCCAGCCCTCAGCATCTGCTGCCTTGTCCTGACACAGGGGAATGAACAGCTGCACACCCACCCAGAAACACAGCATTCGGCGGAACCTTCTATTTGATTGTCTCATTTATTCCCCGCCTATCTGACAGGCAGGAGGGGCTGTGTCCATCTTCACTGAGGGGAGCTGTGTAATCAGCTTAAACATCTGCAGGATGCCTGAATGGCCAGCAGGAATATGGACAAGAAACTGACCCATGCTCTGTTTCTGGCCATTTATTTAAGCTCTTGCCATCTATTGGTGCTTTTACACCAAGATGAGATAATCGCCTTTGAGGCACAATTTGGCGTGCTTGTCAAATTATGTCCCAGACATGCGTTCTTGTCAAAGGTTGGCTACTTAAATTTGGGGTCAGCAGCACTCCACAGCCTCCAGGAAGGTGGAGTCAGAACATACCCTTCTAGGCACACCCCAGTGGCTATGGAGGGTTCCCGCTCCCATGAGCCCCATACCTCTTGCTTTGTTGTTGATTCGCTTTCTTTGGCTGGTGGAGGTGTGGGACAGGAGTGTGGCTTGCTGGTGACTGGAGTCCACGGGGCTGGTGGCAATGATGTTATCTTTATACTTGTTCATCAGCGACAGCTTGGCATTGTCACTTCCTGTGGAAGGAGAAGTCAAGGCCAGTGTTTGAACGGGGATGGGACAAAGAAAGTAAGAGCACGAAGGCTGGAGAGGAGGTCAGGGGCTGGGCTTACATCCAGACAACCCAGTTCAAACCCTGGCACCACAGGGCCTTCCCCTGCGCATTGTTTGGGGGTGGCCCTGACAGGCCCCAGGGATTACTCCAGCATCTCTGCATTCCAGTCCCTAGCATTGGACTTGTTGGCCCGGTTGGCTGAGAATCATCGGTAGAGGCCCAGGGAATTGGAGCACTGCTTGGGAGCCCCCACTGGATGTCCCCAGGCTAAAAAAAAAAAGAAATGAAATTTTTACAAGCCTTATGCATGGAATCAGGATCCTTTAAGAGGATTTAAACACTTAAATCCTGAAACACTGTGATTCCTAGATGGAAAATGGAGCAAGAGGGAGAGAGATTACAATGGAAAATCCAATTCAGTGGATTCAGATCTACAGGATCAACCTGGTGGCTGGGGGAGAGAGGTGTAGACTTCTCTCCTTTCTTTCAGCACAGTCGGGACACTCAGCAGGATGTGCCCTGTCTCATACTCCCTACTCCTCACCATGCCTCAGTGCTCCCCACCTAGACGTTTCACATAACTGTGCTATCTGCTTCTTCCCTGAATGCATTTGTAACCCTACGGTCCCATGTATGCTGAGTAGGCTGAGCACTGTTTCTGGGGTTGTAGGGGATATGAGAAATTCAAGTTGTTTTCGTGTTTTCTGGAAGTTCCCAGATTTTCAAACCTTCTAGGAAGTGATTGTTTATCTAAGATCTCTTTTAGATACCAGCCAACTGGAAACCCAGGAGGCAACACTGCTGTCCAATCGTCTTACTCAATATTCAGAATTTTAAAAGAAAGTCTTCTTCCAACATAACTGAGCCAATTCTGAAAACCCCAGCCTGGGGTTTTATGTGTGGGGTTTTGCTTCTTTATAGAAGTGTGAGGACAAAACAATTGGGCTACTATGGGACACACATGACTATGCCCTCTCATCACTATGTGGCCTCCTATTCAGTGAGTCTGATTGGTTCCAGTCATCTTAGATCTCATGGCCCAATGTCCTCATCAACACTCAGAGCACCTGGGGTCAGCCTGTCAAAGCCCATCCTCTACTTTCTTCAAAGAAGAATCATCTTTTATAAACACCCCTGAGGCTGGTGAACCATACATATAAGCTCCCTGGGCCATGTGTCGGGAGGTGTAGACAACAGGTACCTCCATCCTCTCCACTTTCAGGCCAATTAAACAGCCCAATGGGCATGTGGTGTAGAAATCTGATCTTTTTTGCCATCTCTTGAAGACCCCAAGAACTGCTCCCTCATAAAAGAAAAGGTCCCATTCCTGAGGGATGCACAGGGAACCTCACATCCCATGCAAAGAGGAACTGGAGTGGGCTCCCGTCAGGAAAGGCCTGACTCCTTTTGTATAAGGGTACCTGAAGCCCATCCCATTTTAGCTTATGACCAGTCCCCAATATGAAGCCCCCCACACATCCCTTGCTCCATGGAGGCTGACTCCACGAGTCTCCCCTCTTACCTGGTGTCAAGTCCATGCCTGTCTTCTCGTTGCAGCCCTGCAGGGAGTCAAGGGTGCGTGTGACCTGGCTGGCGAAGTCCTCCCCTCCATTCATGCACTCCCGCTGCAGGTGGTGGCGCAGGTCAGTGATGTCATACTCATACCCATCCAGGATGGGTGTCTCCCGGATGCTCAGAGTGCCACTGGAGTTGTGGCCCTGTACACGGGCATTGCGCAGGCTCTCACGGCCATGCCCGCCAATCAGCACAGAAGGGATGTAGTGGATCTCGTTGGCGGCCTCAGCGCTGGCGCTCTTCTGGGGCTGGGGCACTCGGCGGCGCTTGCACCAGCGACGACGAGTGTAGAGGATCATTACCAGGCACAGGATGGACAGTAGCAGAGCGATCATGCCACCCTGTGGGGTGAGGATGATGAAGGCATGTGGGGCAATGATCTCATGACAGAGTCACTGTCATCTACCCTTCATGCATCCATCCAACTATCCACCCATTCACACATCCATGTGTGCATTCGTCTAGCCATTCAATTATCCAACCATCCTCTATCCAACCATCCACCCAACCATTCAACCAGCGATTTATCTATTCATAAATCTAATCATTCAACCATTCATTTATCCATTCATCCAACTATCTGTCCACATGTCCATATATACACCTATCCAACCATTCAGCCATCCAACTATCACCCAATTCAACCATCCATCCAATCACCCATCCAACACTCCGTCTATCCACATGTCCATGTATGCATCTATCCAACCATTCAGACATCCAACTATCTCCCAATCCAACCACCCATCCATCCATTCAACTATCCATTCATCCATCCATGCATCCAACCATTCAACTATCAAATAATTTAACCAACCATCCATTCATTCCTGTATCCATCCATGCATGCATGCATTCACCCAACCATCCACCCATCTACTCTTCCATGCCTTCATCCACCCATGCATGTGTCTAACTATCCACTGGCCATGCATCTTATCCAATAATCCAACTATCCACACATCCATGGGGCCTTCCATTCCTCACCTATTCCTTCCATTCCTCACCTATTTATTCAAGAGCAGCAAGCACTCACAACAGTCTCACTCAGAAGCAAAGAGACAGTCCATTACCATCAGTGAGAGGTGAGACAGAAACCCAGCTGAGATGCCCAGGTCAGCCATCACAGTCAGTTCATTTGTACCAGCAATGGTTTAGCAAACAGTTTAAAGGAAAAAGAGCTGTTGGACTGGCAGGATGTACAGTGGGCAGGGCACTTGCCTTGCACACAACTGACCTGAGTTTGATCCCCATATGGTCTTGCGAGTCCCATCAAAAGCACTCCCTGAGCACAGAGCCAGGAATTATCCCTGAGTACTTACATAGTTTTTTTTTCTGTGGCAAGAACTTTAAGAAAGTCTCATTAGAAAAACTAGATTAACAGAAATCCAGGGATAGGACTGTATACCCATGTGAGGCCCAGGGTGGCAGAGGAGCCCCCCTTTTGAACTTCCTGTGCTCCAAGACCTCTCTAGACCCATGACTTTGGTCCCCACTCAGTGGTCTGTCATTGGCAAGGACTGTGCCTCAGCCTGCCTCCTTCCCTGGCCACTGCTGGGCTGGGAGGGAGGGCAGGAAGTTCAAGCATATTACTGCCAAGACCTGTCATTTGTCTCTCTGGAAGATCTGTGTTCACCCCTTTTCTTCAGGCAATATCCCTCCAAGCCCATTTCATTAGGCTGGGGTGTGTCAAATTGTTCTGTTTGCCACCTGGGGTTTCCATCACTGCCACCCCATCATACAGGTTGGAGGTGAAACCACCCCCATGAAGGAATTCCCAGGAGGTCCTTCCTGGCTAGGTCAAGATTATTCCCCAGGAAGCAGGCAAGGATCCTTTTCCTGACTCATCAGAATTATGTCTTGGATTTATACACTTCTTCTCATCAATATTCCAATTTATCTTTGTTCTGCTGTCACTGGCTGGAGCAAAGGGCAGAACGTGTGGGCACAGGCATGCCCACATACATACGCATGCACACACATGGACATATGCACACGTACACACACATACACACCCACAGCACTAAGACAAGAAGCCACACATGGGGCTGGAGCAATAGTCCAGGCAAGGTGATCGCAAAGCACACGCAAGCCCAGACTCAATACCTCACATTCCCTATATTCCCCCAAGTCCCATTAGCAGTGACCCCTAAGTACAGAGCCAGGAGTAAGCCTTGAGCAGTGTGGGTATGGTCAAAACAAAGGAGTTACAGAGTCAGTTATAGGCCCAGCCATGGAAAGACTGGGGTTCCCTGCTTCTCCACTCTCCCTCCTGCTCTTGGCACCCAGGAAGGGTGCCCAAAAGGTGCTTGGGGCCAGAGCAGGTGGAGGAAGTAGTTTGGATCCTGACAAACCTGCTCCTGCTAGCCATTGTCCCTCCACACAGACCTGTCCTATCCCACCAGCCTGGCACTCCCGCCTACCTCTCTGTGGAGAGTGTTTAAATGTCCACCTTAGTGGATATGGGGGTGACTTTATCTCTGAGAGTGAACCCCGTCCCCTACCAAGGGGACATTTTCCACCTGCTCAGGAAAGCAGGGGAGAAAAAGGAAGGAAACTGTGGTTGCCAAAGAGCTAGAAGATGAACTTAGCTGGGTGTGGTCCAACACTCCCCAGTATACCCCCAAAAGAATAGGTAATGCATTTAATAACGTTACCCTGCCAGGTTAGCACTGTGCCGAGCTCAGGAAGCAGAGGTGGCTGATGGGACGGGGAGAAAGCAGAGGCAGTCACTGGAATGTTTGTAGGAATTCAGGGGGAAAACAGTGACAGGTTGCATCCCTTTTTCCTGGTGAGAGGGACCCACTTTTCCAAGACTTCACTCCAACAACCCCCTACCTGTGAGCAGAGAGAGTGCAAAGGATGATATCCCCATAGAGGCCTCTGGAGCCCTCTACAGGCGCGTTTTGCCTGCACACTGGACGCTGGGGTTGGACCGCCCCCAGCTCTGTGTGTGTGTGTGTGTGTGTGTGTGTGTGTGTGTGTGTGTGTAGCAATGCGCGCGTGCGAGCGTGTATCTTGTGCTAAATCTTGTGCATGAGGTTCTGTTTTGGCAGCAGTCAAGACAAAACAATAAGACCCATCTGAGGCCAAGCAACAAGTGGCGAGCTGCAAACTCTAAATATGAAGGAAAAGAACATAGCAAGCTGGCTGCTTTTGCTCTTTATTCAGTCTTTCACAAGTTTTCTGCTGCCTCTATTGATTTCCCCAAAAACTGTTAACATTTTATAACACAAGGCTTAGTTTTGGGGGCTCTATGAGAACCCCATGTCTATTAACAAGTGGCTTGCCATGGTGGGGGGAAGTAGCATTCAAAATAAATTTTTCTTTTAAAAAAATCAATAAATCATTTCTACTGGCTTTAATAGAGATCAGACAAATGAGGGCAGCTTTTATTTTATTAGGGAGCTGGCATTTGCAACACTTACCTGAGAGAGGAATGAGGTTTGTCAGAAAGTTTGCAGATTTGGGGATTTTTATGTAACTGGGTTTTATATAACATACATGGCAAGTGTCCAGGTATGGCAGGTCGGCCGGCCTCCACTCTCCATTTGCCCAGCCAAGCTGCTTCCCCAGGACTGTCACATTCTCTGGCCTGTAAATTCTGCCTGTGTTTGGATCACTGCCCCCACCCCCATCCCTTGTCTACTGCCTACTTGGTCAACAAGGCGGATTAGTGACAATGCCTGAGCTAGGTCTTCCCTAGACTTACAGAACTGCTCCTTGAACCTTCCACGTGGTTCCAACCACAAATACTTGTCCCCCCTGATTTGTTTGCTGTGATCATCTATACTATAAGATGTATATCTTATATACATCTATAAGATCTTATATACATCTATAAGATTCAGAGACTAAAGGGATGTCAGGAGCATTTCTCACAGTTCCACTGTTGGCATAATGAAAGGGAGGGAAACAAAAAGAGGGAAAGAAGGAAAGAGAAGAAAGGAGGAAAGGAAAAAAGACAGGGAGGGAGGAGAGAGTGAAAAGGGAGGGAGGGAGGAGGGAAAGAGGGAGGGAGGGAGGAAGGGGAAGTGGGAATTAAAGACGGAAAGAAGGAGGGGGTGGGGTACATTGGTGTTGGAAATGGGGCACTGGTAGAGGGATGGGTGTTGGAATACTGTATTACCAAGAACCAATTATGAACACCTTTGTAATTATATGTCTCACGGTGGTATAATAAAAAAATTTAAAAAGAGGGAAAGAAGGAAAGGAAGGAAGAAGAGAGGAAGAGAGGAAGGAAAAGGGAGGATGAAGGGAGGGAAAGAACAAAAGAGGGAAAGGAAGGAAGGGGGAAGAAGAAGAAAAAGTGGGAGGGAGGGTGAGGGAGAGGCAAAGCCAACCGACATCTTCCATGGGCCTGTAAACAGAGATGATACCTGTGAGCTGCCTGTATGACTCATGCATTCAATTCATTGCTCAATTCTTCAGCAAATATCCCTTTTGGAAGGCATTTTCCTAGTGGTCTGGTCTAGGGGACCCACTGGGAATAACACAACTGGGGCCCTGCCTCCTGAGGGTTACATTTGAGCGAGAGGAAACAATCAATAATAGACTTTGGCTTCCAAAGGCACATGCTGGCAGACAGCAGCCACCAACAGCTCACCAGCACTGAGACCAGCTCAGCCTTAAGCCGCCTCCTAGTAAGCGAATGTTGGGTGCTAGGGAAGGAGTCGGAAGAGATACTTTCAGGGAGCATAGGAATCCTTCCCTGTCCTGATTTGGGAGAGGGGAATTATTCCTTCCAATATGAAGGCTCTGGATTGCTCAAAGAGCACCATAGTTCAGGAAGGGCCCTGGTTGGCTGAACCCAAGACAGAGGAATGGCAAAGTGGAATGGAGGGTTCCAGCTCCAGGCCTTGAAGGGAGTGCAACCCATCAATGGCTGACACCGCAAAACTCCGCTTTCAGGCTGGGAGCAGGAAGATGAGTGAATCAGACGCAATTCATTTTCCCCCAGGCACCTGGATGCACTGAATTGAAATGCTATTCCTAAAGGAATTCATTGATGGGGTGAAAATAGAATTGAACAGACAAGTTGGTGGCCCACATCTTTCTTTTTGTTCCCCATAATAGCCTCTGCCAAAAAAGAAACTATCCAGCACCTACAGGTTTGGGGCATGGGTCTCTCATGCATGACAGTGTTCACTCATCTGGTTCCAGCCATCAGAGGAGACCCAGAGAGAAGAGGCAAGTTGTGTGCCCCAGCTGGCACCCTGGACACACCCGATTGATCCAGAATGTTCCAGGGCTGGTTGGATGGGCTGGGCTCCTTCAGTTGTCATTTCAAGGTCTATTTGTGTTTCTACAAGCACATCAGAGCAGTAGAACCAAGTTATTAATAACAGAATGTCTAGAATTTGGGGACTGGAACAACAATAAAGGAGGGAGAATGCTTATCTTCATGCAGCTGACCCAGGGTTGATCCCTGCAATTCCATGCAGTCCTCTGAGTCCTGTCAGGAGTGATCCTTTAGTGCAGAGCCAGGAGTAAGCCTTGAGCATTGCTGGGTATGGATGACAAACAAGAAAGGAAGAGAGACAGAGAGACAGGGAGACAGGGAGACAGAGAGACAGAGAGACAGAAGGACAGAAAGACAGGAAGGAAGGAAGGAAGGAAGGAAGGAAGGAAGAAAAGAAAGAAAGAAAAAGAAAGAAAGAAAAAGAAAGAAAGAAAAAGAAAGAGAAAGAAAGAAAGAAAGAAAGAAAAGAAAGAAAGAAAAGAAAGAAAGAAAGAAAGAAAGAAAGAAAAGAAAGAAAAAAGAAAAAGAAAGAAAGAAAGAAAGAAAGAAAGAAAGAAAGAAAGAAAAGAAAGAAAAGGAAAGAAAGAAAAGAGAAGAAAAGGAAGGAAGGAAGGAAGGAAGGAAGGAAGGAAGGAAGGAAGGAAGGAAGGAAGGAAGGAAAGAAGGAAGGAAGGAAGGACGAAGGGGGCCTCCAGCAGTGAAACTGTAGCATTCAAATATGGAAGCAGGATGTAGAAGTTGACATACAGATTCTTCTGCCTGGGGTGGCTTGTGGCTATGTGGACACCCACATTGTAAGCATGAGGCCATGAGTCCAACCCCTGGTGTTGCTCACATGCACCAAGCACAGTCCCAGCAGCTCTGCTGTTTGTTCCCTCCACAGCCACACTGAGAGCACATGAGCACCATAAGGAAAGTGCCAGCCCCCCTCCCCCCAAGCTCTGCAACTGTGAGCACTTACAAGCACAACTGGAAACATGTTCAAACACCATGAGAAACTGAGCACCTCCATGCCACCCGCCACCAAGAGCACCAAGGCCAAGTGTGTCCGACCCCTCCAGTCACTGCCATGACAAAGGGAAGGAGGAAAACAACAGTGATCACGAGACAGTGTGGCTTGTAAAAAGTCCTGATTGCAATCCTGATCCCTGCCAACCCAGAAATAGCTCCCAAGTGGTAAGAGGGGTGGTGGAGAGCATGACCCTTTTGCTCTTCCTACTTAGGAAAGCCAGAAACCAAGGGAGCAGAGAGAGTGTGTTCAGGGGCTGTCCTCCAGCCAGCCCACAGGTAGAGGAGTCACCTCCAGAAGCAGAGAAAAACACTTGGTTTCCTCTTCTAGAATGTTCACTTGTCTGTAGGGCGTTGGGACCCAGGAGCCCATTGGGCCCTGCCCAGCTCCTTTCCAAATGGAAGGCCAGAGAAACAAAGCTTAAGCAGATTAAGTGAGGAGTTCAGTTTACAAATTATTAGGAACATTGCCTCCTCTCGAGGACTGTCTAGAGTCTTTAATTGCATGGAAATGCTCTGCAGTTACCACAGGCCACCACGCTAATTAAGATGGCTCCATTTGCCCTCTGGGACTTCTGATGTACTGCACACCCCACAGGCAGGGGATGCCACCCTCCTGCTCAGTGGGCCTGAGCAAGGGCAGGGTTGGCTTCAGTCTGCTTCCCTGAGAAGCTTCTAGAAGGACTTCCACCTCAAGGTTCAAGGATGGGTATCCAGATACTCTGTCACTAAAATACCACTGGCTGGGAATCAGTAGGGGAAGGCAATGGTCTAAACACAAGAGCTATGATGAGACTAGAGTTAGGGTTGGTTTCAGCTCTATTTACAGTTAGGGTTGGATTAGGGTTTGTGCTGGGTTGAGTTGATGGTTAGGGTTGGAATTGGGTTGGTTAGAGTTAGGGTTGGTTAGGGTTAGGATTGGCTTAGGATTGGGTTATAATATGTGCTGGGTTGAGTGATGGTTAAGGTGGGATTGTACTGAGTTAGGGTTAGTGTAAGGGCTGGGTTAGGGTTAGAGTTAGGTTTAAGTTGGTTAGGATTGGGTTAGAGTTGGGTTATGGTGCCTGTTAGGTTGAGTGGTTATGGTTGGGTTGCATTAAGAGTTAGTGTTAGCACAATTAGATTTCATCTCACACCACAGAATCTGGCACACATCCAAAAGAACTAGAATAAACAGTGCTGGTGTGGATGTGGGGGAGAAAGGGACTCTCATTCATTGTTTATGGGAATGCCGACAAGCTCAGCCCTTTTGGAAAACAATATGGACATTCCTCCAAAAACTTGATAATTAGTTTCCGTTTGACCCAGCAATACCAATCCTGGTAATATACCCTGGAGAACCAATAACACACCACAGAAACAGCACCAGCACTTCTATATTCATTGTAACACTATTCACAATAGCCAGAATCTGGGAATTGAGTGTCGGAGAACAGAAGACTGAATAAAGAAACTATGGCACATCTACACAATGGAATAGTATGCAGCTGTCAGGAAAAACAAAGTCATTAAATCTGCCTACAAATGGATGGACATGGAGATCATC
Organism: Cryptotis parvus; assembly: GCA_021461705.1. NCBI lineage: Eukaryota > Metazoa > Chordata > Mammalia > Eulipotyphla > Soricidae > Cryptotis > Cryptotis parvus. Next base: position 7,686 of record JAJIBD010013058.1, on the reverse strand, counting down.
ATGCCAGTAAAATCAGTCAGAAAGAAAAGAACAGATATAGATTGACTGCATTCATTTGTGGGATATAAATACATACCAGTGTCCTACTAATTGTTTGAAATGGTAACCCCAGACTAGAACTGGGCATTGAATGTAGGCAAAGGGATATACATGATAACCGTAAATGCATGTATGGCAAGCCACAATGTGTAAGAGAAGAAAAGATTGGAAGAGGGAGAGGAAGAAGAGGAAAAGTACCTGCTATAGAGGCAGACTGGGGGAGAGAGTTAGGGGCCATTGGTGGTGGGAAATTTGCAGTGGTGGAGGGATGGGTGCTGGAACACTGTATGACTGAAACCCAATCATGAACATCTTTGTAATTGTATATTTCACGGTGGTATAATAAAAATAAAATTAAAAAAAACTGGTACATCTACACAATGGAATACTATGCAACTGTCAGGAAAAATTAAGTCATGAAATTTGCCTACAAATGGATGGACATGGAGATCATCATGCTTAGTGAAATCAGTTAGAAGGAAAAGTACAGATATGGAATGACTGCATTCATTTGTGGGAAATAAATATATACCAGTGTTCTACTAATTGTTGGAAATGGTAACGCCAGACTAGAACTGGGCCTTGAATGTAGGCAAAGGGATATACATGATAACCCCTAAATGTATGTATGGCAAGCCACAATGTGTAAGAGAGGGAGAGGGAGAGAGGGAGGGAGGGGGAAGGGGAACAGGGAGCAGGGAGAGGGAGGAGAGGGAGAGGGAGAATAAAAGTACCTGCTATAGAGGTAGGCTGGGGGAGGGAATCTGGGGACATTGGTGTTGGGAAATGTGCACTGGTGGAGGGATGGGTGCTGGAACACTGTATGACTGAAACCCAATCATGAACATCTTGGTAATTGTATATCTCATGGTGGTATAATAAAATAAGTGTTAGCATTAAGTTGAGTTAGGGTTAGGATTAAGTTAGGGTTAGGATTGGTTTTCTGGCCCTTGAGGTGTTGCAGGTGTGGCTGTGGGGCCCAGCTGCATTGGCAGGTGGCAGACAGGGAGATAGGCTTGTCTACACCCCTAGGACTCTGCCCTGTGGACACTTGATGGTTGATGGTCTGACATAGAAAAAGACTGGAGTGAACCCAGAACCACGGCAGAGCCTGGCAAGCTACCCATGGTGTATTCGATATGCCAAAAACAGTAAAAATAATGGACCTCGCTTCCTACGAATGGGGACGTTACTGGCACCCACTCTAGCAAATCCATGAACAACGGGAAGACAGTGATGTGACAGGATTGGTTTAGGGTTGTGTTATGGTGTATGCTGTGTTGAGTGATAAGGCTGGGTTGCATTGAGTTAGGGTGAGAGTTAGGGCTGGGTTAGGGTTAGTGTCAAGGTTAAGTTTTGCCTAGGTTTGGGTTATCCTGTGTGATGGGTGGAGTGACTGTTTGGTCGGGTTGCACTGAATTAGTTTAGGGTTGGGTTACTGTTTGGGTTAACTTATGGTTGGATTTAGGTTTACGACAGGGTTAGAGATGAGCTCGGGTGAGTGAAGGTTAGAATTGGGGACGATGCTAGGGTTCAAGTTAGGGTTAAGTTTGACATTTGAAGATCCTTCATAGCTAAAGGAGGCTCTGATCGGAAAATTCTCAGGAAAGTCCACTTCAGAGCTCTTGTGGGCTTCGCTTTTCCTAGGCGTGATGTTTCCCATCTGGTCCATCTGAATCCATCTTTCTTTCAGCGCTATGCCTGCCTTCAATTTTTTAGGAGACTAACTTGAGGAGCTGTGTAATAAGAGGCTCTCGCTCTCCAGGGGATGTAGCTGGAGACTGTGGGCCGGAGTTGGCCCTGGCTATTTCCAGTCGTCCTCTTTCAGAGGCTTTTTATAGAGCTGCTTTTATGGACCTTGGGCTGTGGCTGCCTCCATACCCTGGCTTTGCAGTCACAGAGCAAAAACCAAGGGTGGTGCATGTTCCAAGGCCGTTCAGAATTCTCTCTGATCCTGAGTTGCTTGGGTAACCTGTTGTGTGGCTTAATAAGAATGTCCAGGGCCCCAGGAGTCAAAGCGAGGCTGAGAGGCAGCTGCCCATGGCCTGCATGTGCCAAGTCCAAGCGACCTTCATTGATTCCCCTGATTCCTCAGGTGGGCCTGGTGGGAAAGTGGCCAGGAAACAGGTTACCTGGACAAAGCTGAGGTCTCCCATCTTGCTGCATCTACCTGGATGCTTTGGTGTCCCCCAGTCCCCCAGGACAGATCTCATCTCTAAGAGCCCCTATATGTACGATGATTGCACACACACGCAGAGATGTGTGTGTTCTGTGTGGTGGGCAGGCCCTGAACTAGAGGGGTCCAGCCAGAAGCAACCACGCTGGAGGGTGCTGTCTTAGCGAGCCAGGGGCAGGCTGCAGATGCCAGGCCCCCTCCGTGGACACGTGCGCCCCAGCCCTTCCAGCCTTCCCAAGTGCAGCACGAAGCCAGTAAATCGATCTCCCAGCTGGCTAATGCCTCATGTCTATTCTTGGCCACGTTCCTCTCCGCCTCCCCTCTTTGTTTTTATGCAGTAGGTGATCTTGGTGAAATAAAATAATAACAATAATCTGTTCCATTAGGATCAAACATTCAAAGAATTATTGAACTAGGATCAGAGGAGGCAGCTGGCGTGGGGTCTGCTAATGATCGCACCCCTCCAAGTTTCTTTGTCTCTGAATGGGATGGCGCTGTTCAATCCTTCTTACTTGCACTTCCTTGAATGTCAGCCAGTTGAACCAAGGGGGAAGAAAGGGAGGTGGTCTTGGAGACCTACTCAGGTGAGTTGTGGGCAACAGCTGAGCAAATGAAACTCAACAAGGCAAGTCAGAATCACAGAGGGCCAAGCTCATGCAAAGCTCCTGCTGGGGCATGCTCTGTGGGGGTCTAAGGCTTTAGCTGCAAACAGTGGGGATGAGGGGCGGAGCATCAAGGGATCCAGAGTCTCCCAAATTGGGGACAGGTGCCTGGAGACCACTCTTGGATGTGGTGAAGAGTGTGTGCTGCCTCACGCTGGCTGTGGGCTGTGGAGTAGCTTGAGGGGAGGTAGGAGGATCTGCAGATAAGGGCTGGATTTGCTCATCATTTTGAAAGAGGGGGTACAGTGCTATCAGCTTAACTCATGGTGCCAGGGCCAAATCAAGTGCTCAGGAGACCTACAGTGGATGGAATTCCCAGTGGCCCAGCCCCTGGACTAAAGTGACACCTGACTGCTGGCTGGTTGCATGAAAAACATGGTGAAAACATTTCTTGCAATCCCACTGCTCATGCTAAACTTCATCCCATTCCCTGCCTGGGGCCCATGGTGTTGGCACAATGGGGGAAGGGGGAGCAATGGTGCTCCTATTTGTAAAGCACTTCCCATGGGCCCGGCTGACAGCAGAGTGAGTCCCAGTCCTTATCTGACTAACCAATACATAGGGCCAAAATGAAGATTGGCATTTTCAGTTACTTATTTTGGTTTGGGGCCCACACCTAATGGTGCTCAGGGATTACACGTAGCTCCGCACACAGGGATCACTCCTGGTGGGTCTCAAGGACCACATGGGAAAAAAAATAGGGTATGCCACATGCCGGGCAATTGCCCAAATAGAGAGAGAGAGAGAGAGAGAGAGAGAGAAGGAGGGAGGAGAAAAGTGCCTACCAAAGAGACAGGTGGGGGGGCGGAGTGATAGCCCAGCGGGTAGGGCATTTGCCTTGCATGCAGCCGGCCTATGCCAGCCCAGGTTCGATCCACGGCATCCCATATGGTCCCCCGAGCACCGCCAGGAGTGATTCCCTGAGTGCAGAGCCAGGAGAAACCCCTGAGCACTGCCAGGTGTGACCCAAAAAAAAAAAAACAAAAACAAAAACAAAAACAAAGAGACAGGTGTGGGGAGGGGGAACAGGAGGGAAACTGGGGACATTGGCGGTGGGAAACGCACAGTGGTAAAGGAACAGGTGACGGAACATTGTATGACTGAAACCCAATCACTAACATCTTTGCAAATGTGTATCTCACTGTGATTCAATAAAAATCAATAAATAACGGGCACCCATGCTCAAACCCCCTCCCCTACGCAGCTGTGACTCAGTCTTGGCACCAAAATAAAGATGAGAAGCCTGTGGACGAAGGGGACAGGCAAGCGAAGGAAAAGGGACACGCTGGTGAAGGGAAGGGGGCACCAGCCAAAGCCTTGGCTCTTGTCAATGAGCTTTGAACAAAGGAGCAGAAAGACAGACAGCCCCAGAGGGCTCTTCTTGTCTCTTCCCTGAGTGCTTCCATCTCCCACTTTAAACACTGTTCTCCCACTTTTCGCTGGCAAGGATCCAAGCCCAAAATCCGGGATGAGCCTGACCTCGGAAGACAGCCTTGAGCAAGACACTGGTGTTCTCACTAGAGCAGGCTCTGCTGAGCCACCAGCTCCCTCCTCAGTGGCACACTGTGCTCAGCTCATTACATTTCTGCTGGCAAAGCCACCGGACACATCTCCAAATCCTTCCCATCATTAATTAGAGCCCCACTGCCCTCGGCCTGGCCTCCCGGCCCCCTGCCGGCCTGTGGGCACACATCGGCAGCTTGATTCTGATTTTCCAGGATTTCTCTACTGCATTTGGCTTTAGAGATTAGGCAGAGATGGGCAGGGTGGAGGTGGGGGAATTCTTCCTTAACTGCCCACAGCTCACTCATTCCCCTGGTTCTGTGCTATACCCTGGACATATACCCAGGATGCTGGCGCACGGCCAGCTTTCTCTGGCTGAAGATGGCTGAGAGTTCAGGGATGTTGAAAGCTGAGCCTAGTTTGGCCTGCTCCACATAGAGAGGCACAAAAATCTGTGTATCAGCCTTGGGATTGGTGTTTTACCCACCATAGCTTGGATGAAACCCAGAGAGTGAGAATCCATAGGTTGACTGGATCTAACCTCAGACACTCAAGGATACAGTTGGGCTTTCCTGGTTCTAAAGAAGCTGAGATTCAACAAGTGGTGATGGGAAAACTGGTCAGATACATGTTAAAAAAATGGACCTCTGTCTAACACCATGCACCAAACTCAGATCAAAATGGATTAAAGATCTCAACATCAGACCTGAACCCATAAAGTACGTGTGAAGAAAATATAGGAAAAACCCTCCACGACACTGAAGCTAAAGGCATCTTCAAAGACAAAACACCAGTAACAAAGCAACTAGAAGCAAAGATAAACATATGGGACTACATGAAACTATAAAGCTTCTTCACCTCAAAAGAAACAGTGACCAAGATACAGACAGTCCACAGAATGGGAAAGAATATTCACCCAATTCCTATCTGATAAAGGGTTAATATTCAGGATATATTAGGCACTGGTAGAACTTCACAAGAAGAAAACAGTCAACCCCATCAAAAAATGGGGAGAAGAAATGAACAGAAACTTCAGCAAGGAAGAAATTTGAGTGGCCAGAAAACATATGAAAAAATGCTCATCATCACTAATCATCAGAGAGATGCAAATCAAAACAACAATAAGATATCACCTCACACTACAGAGACTGGCCCATATTCAAAAGGGTAAAAGCAACAAGTGCTGGCGTGGATGCGGGAAAAGGGGACTCTCATACATTGTTGATGGGAATGTTGACTTGTACAACCTTTCTGGAAAACAATATGGACATTCCTTCAAAGACTAGAAATTGAGCTCCCTTTTGACCCAGACATACCACTCCAGGGAATATATTCGGGAAGCCAAAAACACACAGCAGAAACACAATCCACACTTTTATTTTCATAGCAGCACTATTTACAATAGCCAGAACCTGGAAACAACCAGTATACCCGAGAACTGATGACTAGATAAAGAAACTGTGGTACATCTACACATGTAATACTATGCAACTGTTAGGAAAAATTAATTTATGAAATTTGCCTATAAACGGATGGACATGGAAAGGATCATGTTGAGTGAAATTAGTCAGAAGGAAAGAGACATAGAATGACTGCATTTATTTGCATGACATAAATATATCAGGTGGTCTTACCAAAAGTGGAAATTACCGCAAATGTGAGGGAGTCAGAGGTTAGGTAAGACAGAGAAGGGAACATGTGTGAATAAATGTCGAAAGGGCTGATACCAACATAGAACTGAGCATTAAATACAGACAAAAAATTGCACATGATGGCTTCCAAGTGTATGTAGTGCAACCCACAATGTGTAGGAGAAGGAAGGGAGAGAAAGGGAGAGAGAAAAGAGATAAAGAACCTGCCATTTAGGCAGGCTATGGGAGGGGAGGGAATTGGGGACATTGGTGGTGGGAAATGGGCACTGGTGGAGGGCGGGTGCTGGAACACTATGTGACCGAAAACTCCAAACATGAACAACGTTGTAATTGTATATCTCATGGTGGTATAATAAAATGTTTAATTTAAAAAAAAGAAATTCGAATGACCGAAAGACATATGAAAAATGCTCATCATCATTAATCATCAGAGAGATGCAAATCAAAACAACAGTGAGATATCATCTCACACCACAGAGACTGGCACATATCCAAAAGAGCAAGGACAACAAATGCTGGCGTGGATTCGGGGAGAAAGGGGACCCTCATCTATTGTTGGTGGGAATGTCGACTGGTACAGCCTTTTTGGAAAACAATATGGACATTCTTCCAAAGACTAGAAACTGAGCTCCCATTTGACCCAGCCATACAACTCCTGGGAATATACCCTGGGAGAACAAAAACACACAGCAGAAACACCATCGGCACTTTTATGTTCATAGCAGCACTATTCACAATAGCCAGACTCTGGAAACCACCAGAGTGCCCAAGAATGGATGACTGGATTAACTGTGGTACATCTACACAATGGAATACTATGCAGCTGTTAGGAAAAACAAAGTTATGAAATTTGCCTATAAATGGATGGACTTGGAGAGGAACATGCTGAGTGAAATTAGCCAGAGGAAAAAGGATAGATATAGAATGATTGCATTTATTTGCAGGATATAAAAAAGATAGCATGATACCAATGTCCAAGGCCAGGCAAAACATGGATCAGGAGGTCTTGTCAGTGGGTAGAACCTATTGCAAATGTGTGTGAGTCAGAGGTTAGATAATACAGAGAAAGGAACAGTGTACTAATAATTATTGTAAATGATAATACGTAGAACTGAGCATTGAAAGTAGGCAAAAGGATATATGTTGGATGACAGGTTTAGCTAGTCTAGGAGCTTTGCTGTTTTACCTACTCACAGCTTAATCTACTTACATATTCTTAAGCCAAGATTCATTCTAATGAGATCTCTCTTCTATGTAAACACTGATAAAGGGTGTGGCAGTTACAGAAGTCACCTTGACTTTGAGTAACTTCTGACTTATTATACATCTACTAAAACTTCTATGTTTTCTAGATTGGGCACAACTCCTCTTTATACCCACTGCACTCAGTGTGGGACAGTTAGAATTTACCAGGAGACTACCACCCTGGCTACATCGAGACTATAGGAAGATTATAGGAAGGATCATACTAGTTTGCTCTCAAGCAGGTGAGTGTGACCCTTTCAGTATACAGAGAACAAGATACTCAGAATCATCCTGGTGCAGATAGTAAATAAGTAGGACCTTGTGGAACCATCTAGATTACATGAAGCTCATGAAATTAAGATGTATTACTTTATACCATCTCTCTCTCCAGAGTTTTACATAAAAGATA